>JAQGCC010000158.1:0-52193 GCA_034698905.1 Xestoiulus laeticollis | reverse complement strand
AAAGTGGTGAAATTAAGGTGCATCTTTGCATCTTATTTCGTGGACACTTAATTTAAGATGTTTTGATTTGCAGTGTGGTAATTCAAGTCGCGATCAATATATGCATGAAAGTGCCATTTTTCTCTCGAAAAATAGACAGCATAACTGAATCGGCATTGTAGATAGGGCCACTCGTGCAACTGCGACCTTTTTATGTATGCAGTATAATGTACATTTACAATGTTAGGCGCTTATGTTTTTCCTTCCTCTTCGTGTCTTCTTCGAAGCAATTTCATGCAATCCAAATTGCGACTCAAATATCACGCATGCATAAAACAGCATGGACAAAAAAAAAAACACTGTGAGAAGGTTGCAGTTGGCATTTCGCAAAAAGACAGACTTTATCAGCGAAGAAACTGACAAAAGTCGCAGAAACAGCGAATCACATTTGAATGTTCCGTATTATGATTGTCACTTATAATCTCCATAAACATACAGACGGTGCTAGGGGTTGTTGCGAGGTAGGGCAATACCGAAAGTGATACGATTCGAGAGAAATGGCAAAAAAGCGTGCCAAGCTTTATATGATGCGTCAAACACCGAGAATTTAATTTTCAAATGTCTATCACGGCGTCTATTGGTCACAAAAAGGTAAACAGATGGCGCTCTACAATATGGTACAGCAAGAAACGTTACATCTTGCAACGTAGGCATCTCAAGTGACTGAATTGAATATTGAATTTCGATATGTAAATCAAATATAGCCTCGAGGACCTAGGGTATCCCATGACGGTCTTTCATAACATGACAAGAGACAAATGTTTTTTTTTCCAAAGTTCATCCATCTATAACAGATGGCTGCTATACATCCACCTTGGAACTCGTCTGAGGGACATTTAAGAAACTACTTTCCAAAGAGATGTACTGTTAAACACTTCAAGTACATGTAAGGTCATCTAAACATGGACATTCAAATGTAACAATTAAATTGATGGACTATAGTAATACCGAATGTGTTCAAAATATGATCTACCTTCATTGACTTGAAGGCGGAAAGCAAATTTCACTTTGTATGTTTACCAATTGTTTAATTAGCTACGGAAATAAGAATAAACAAAAACAATTTACCATAATTAGATTAACCTTCAAATGTCATGCTCCAAATAAAACACGCATATATTTTCCCTTCAAGTCAATTTACCTTTATTTCAAACATGTCCTTCCAAAACTCTTCGTTTGTGAGATAAATGTACTGTATTTCGCTTGATCAACTAAAATGGTCCACCCTGTATTACATACAATACATTTCCATTTTCACTCTTAACAATAACGGAGATGGTTTCAACTTATTCCAGACACCCATTGTAATGATATCAATAAATATCGATAATGATATCAATTTAACTTCCACGATCAATTTTGTGACTAAAGCGATATCAATTTAACGTTGAGCAAATTGCTTTTTTTTCAAAGAAAAGACATTTAGAGAAAAGTACAAATTACTATAGAAGTAACAAATTTCGGGGCATAAAAGGAAGATGCATGCACCGGTCAAAAGTTGAAGATCAGATCGTGTTCAATTCAATCATGTGCGTTAATCGGCAACAAGGGATAAGATAATGCATTTAAGTCAAATGCTTTATACTGTAATCAAATTAATTGCAAAATCCCATTTTAGAAATGAAATCTGGCCTGAGATAAGGAAGAACAATAGCATCGTTTTACAAACCAATATTGGTCAATGGGGGATCCTAGATGGCACTTCAGCTATGACCTAAAGTCTCCACATATACAAGTACCAAAAGCACCGCTCTCAATAACTGTCTATCTATTATGATGTAATTGTTATCTGGAAACCGTGAACATTTATAGCTAGAAGTAAATCCTGTAGACATATTTCACCGAGAGGACGTATACTAGAAGATTTCATTTGCTGAGATGTTTTTTTTTTTTTTTTTTTTTTTTTTTGTAAAATGGGAGAAAAAAAGAAAACGATTTTGGAGATGGTTATCGGTATTTCAAAAATGCCTTCACATCGTGGTGGTGATATAAAGTAGCAAATAATACGCATTTCTATGTACGCATTGTCAATCAACAATGTTATATTTCATACTGGAAATATTCTTTATGATGAACTGAGCTCAAAATCACCTGCATATATCGCATTATCATCAAAGGGAAATATAGCTATAATGTTTTTGAAAAACATAATGGATCTTTTTTTTCAAAATCCTAATGCCACATATAGTGATTTATACACCTATCAGATCGAGATAAGGAAAGCCGAATAATAGCCAAGTTTAGTAGATCACTTAATCCAACGCATCATTTAACGTAAAAAGTCGCTATCTTACACTTGGATATGGAATTTGCACACCAAAATTAATTTTTCAATGCACTGTATAAATGAAAATATTTTTTTTAAAAAATGTCCACGAAATTAGCACTTAAGCTCCTGTCACGATTTCTACCAAAATAAAAACAGACAAATTGTTTGAATTGTTTTGCATGAGCATTGGCATGATAAGATGAATGAGCCAAATGGATAATATGCACACAAAAATCTAAATTCCGTCATGCGATTGCGAGACCAACTACGTTGTCACCAAAATACGATCATATAAACGTTTATAAAAAAAAACGTCATAGGGCATATCTGTGATATCTAAAACACTACTTTTTGACTTACTTATAAAAATGAGCCTAGCCAAGATTCATTAGTTATCCTCAGCACCAAACCAAAAGCTAATAAAACTGACAGATCTGAGAGAATCGTGGATGGAATTATCAGATGATAACTTTTCAATTTGCGGTCATCTTTTTCTATCCTGGTCAGTTTTCTCAAAAGAAAAAAAAAAGAAGAGTTGGAGATGACCCTAATAAAGGGGCAAAGTGCTCGGTTACATCAAGGTGAATGGGTTGTGACAAAGTCTATCATTCAAAATGATAGTTCGTTCGTCCTTTGTATAGGACGGTCCATGAATCCATGCTTGAGGAATTTGTTTAGATGGTGGAGCGTTAACTCTCTCTAATGTCCATCGGATGTCAGTGTGAGTGGCCAACGTTGGATGGCGTCTAATCCATCTAGATGGATTTGCTCTGTAATTGATCACGAATGACGGCATTCTTGATTTGGTGCACTTTTTCCTCCATCAAGCACCCCAATCATTTCTTTTCACACCAAGCTCCGTTGGTAGGTGGTTTAATCTCCGAAGAGCAACACCCTGGTGGATAGAGACCATCTGTCATATAGCCTAACGTGTGCCATTTTTTTCAAGGCCTTGCAATGATAAATCGCTTCCAACATTTCCCATTTCATTAGTATAGTTGGCTGCCTATATAAAGGTCGCGTCACGAGTAACACTACTTTGCTAAAAAAAAAAGCTCGAGAAAAAAGTAACCTGGCTGATGGTAGACAAGATAGAATCTTTAGATTCAGTATCAAATGAAAACGAAGTCCACAAATAGAAATGGTCTCAAATACTGATGCACAATGGAAGAAAAATCAGATAGGAATTGAAATTAAGGGGGTTGAAATTGGAAGGCAATGTGTCACCCTGACGGAAATTATGCAAACTAAAAACAAATTCAAGTGTGAATTATAATCGAAATTGCTTATATGTAAAAACACAAGACGATGTTGTTTGAAAGGTAATGTTCAATACTAAAACAGTTGTGCTTCAAGTGTGCAAGTACATGTAGTTTGATATCTTTAAGAGTATTTGGTTAGGAGAAACCCTAAATAAACTGTACTTAAATAAAGTTAAACAAAAATGTAACAGAAAAGAGATTACCATTTAACCTATAAATGGAAAATTGGACCAAATCCAGTTCTTTGCTATATTGCAAGAGATTCAGATCACGTGAATCTAAATGTTTCTCCACTCATTTCAATTCACGCAGGGAATTACAGCAATAATTTCAACCAATTTTATGAGTTAAAAGTGCATCAGGAAGACAGCATTCTTAGTTACGGCACAATTGAGAATGACCTGACCTGCAATTACGTGCAAATCTTAATGGCTTTTTCACTGAAACTTAATTCATTAAAATAAATCCATAGAGGATATGCATGTACTCTGCTTAGAGAGACATGGATTTGCAACAATATCGTAAACAATTTTATGCCATAGGTATAAATTAAGAATAATCCTTATTCCTTCGTCCAGTTGCAGTACAATATCAGGAAGTTTGCTATTTTTGACTCTCCAGGTATAGTCTAGCTTATAATCACTAGCTAACTAGCAATCTGGATATATACGATTGTTTGTGGGAATAATTATGGTTATAAGGTGTTTCAAAGAAAATACATGTATATACTACACTTCTATACATGGACGTGTTATATAAGATCAGCTTAGAATTACTGGCAGCACTCGCGCGTGCCTGATATAAATTAATTCCCACCCTATCCATCATTATATTTAACCACAAAGTATAAAGATTAATCTTCCTATTAGTTTAATGAAATGCGATGCTCGTGAAACCCTGATTTTCTTGGCTTAAGTTTGTGACACGAGAGGGTGTAACAATGGCTTACTTTCGGTCTACGGGATAATGAAGGGATGCACGGATATTACCTTCGAAGCACAGCAACGACTCATGAACGTATGAGAATATGAAATAAAGCTTATCACGATGCAACTTACTCACATTATTAGACATAAAAAAGTTATGGTTTATTTTATACGATTATTTGTTTTCCTGACAGATGCGAGCTTCCACGCATGCGCTAACCTTGCAACCAGGACTACAGAATGGCACGAATGTTGTAGGTGTAAAACTATTTTTACTTAATATTCCAAGACCAACTCACGTACTGCAAATGAAAACATCTTAAAAACTGTCCCGGAAATCTTCACAAATTTAACTTATTTATTAAGATGCATCTTTTGCATTTTTTTTGTTTACTGTCCGTCTTATTATAAAATGCGACTAATTTTTAATTAAAAAATGGTGAAATTAAGATGCATTTTTACATCATGTTACGTACATATACACTGCAAATGAAAACACCTTAAAAACTGTCCGCGAAACAAGACGTTATGATGCATCTTAAGAAATCTAACTTAAATTAATAGGCATCTTTTGCATTTCTTTTGTTTACTGTCAGTCTTATTACAAAATGCAACTGATTTTAATTTTAAGTTTAAAAGTTGAATCATCTTTGTATCTTATTTCGTGGACAATTAATTTAAGATGTTTTGATTTGCAATGCAAACGTTCGTGTTATAGTCAAGTGTTTAGTTTGGAATAAATGTGGAGATTTACGTGTATACCAGTGTAATGAAATGTAAGAGTATATTCCATAGCTATATAAACAAAATCAACGCGGTTGCATTTTTAAATTTAAGAAAGCTTTCGTTTAAGTGTAATTCCAATAGGCATTTTCAATTTACAAATAAAAGACAATTTTGTTTCCATAAGGTATATACACATTTACCTGCGTTTTACTGTACACTTGTCGCATACGAGTAGGGCATATAGTAGGTGCTACAGAATCCCTTTTCAACATTAAATGTTTGTATCGCACTGCAAATACTGCAACACCTCGTGTGAGAGATAGATTTTTCTATGAATTTAGACTATGGGTTTAGTAAATTTACACGAGCCATTGTATTCGTTGCCGACCCATAGAACAGAAGCACAGGTGGCGTTGACTGTTTTTACTGCTTAATAAAAGATGGGTATAGGCCTCCTTTGACTTTTTCATTTCATAACGTTAAACGTGCTTATGGAAATGAAATTGAATCGGGTGACACTTTGCTTTCTTCCCTTCTATTCAATGAATTATGCAAAAGAAATAAAAATACAGTCGCCATATTTGTTTCTTAAGCATAGACGTAGAGCAGCACTGTGTTTTCCCATGGTGCAATGTTAAACCTTACATATTCCTGAAAAAGTGGTTACACCATTTGAAACTAACTAAACTCTATGAATTAGACAAGTACGTGCAAAAACGTACACAAATGTTTATTACGTAAGTTTAGCATTTAATGCATACACAAACTTGCTCAAGATGGAAAAGGGGGAAACGTAAAGACATCTTTACGTTTCGTTGGTTCTTTTCAAGAGAGCTAAGGATTAATTGAAATTCATGAACATTTAAGAGCCTCGCATAATTGCTTCCCCTAAAGAATCTTTATTATAAGTGCAAACAGTGGAGGCAGATGAGTGATTGAGAATTGTGAGCAATTGAACAACGTGGTCGCGCATGCGTGATAGGCATCCAACATCTTAAGTTTTAAAAATGTCGTTCATATACGAGCAGACCAGTGAGAAGCCTGGTCTTCTTTAGAAAAGGCACTTATCGTCCAAGGTCTACCAAAGGAATCCATTTTGGATTTTCCCTAAACTATAGCCTTTTTTTTCTCGAGTTCGGTGGCTTCCATAGAATATCGATTATCCTTTATTTCATTGATGACTCCTCATGAGAACACTTGAGTTTTTACGACGTTGAAAATGCCGAGTTCCCCATTTGACGTCTCCATAAGCCCGGCAGGGGTAAATCGCATCACAAATTATTTGGAATTTCCTCAGATTTCATTTGGCGTTTCCAAATATCTGTTTTACTTCATCGTGTAATGAGCCAGCGTCGAGGCTTATTCCCTTCATGGATCTGCCATTTTCCTTAAGTGATTTTTATGAGAAAGCATGCCAAACCTCCGAACGTGGACACCATAACATCCAACACACGAATAGATCTAATTCAGATAAAACAATCTCCCAATCTTCTGGGATCCATTATACAACTTAAATCTTTGCAATTGGCAACAGATGAAAAAACAATACAACTTTTTCTTAAATGCCTTCATAAGTCAATTGTCTTAGCTATTTTTCAGTTCAGTTTTGTTGAACGCTACCTTATAGGGATTAACTAACTTTTCATACTAACAATGAAAGAACGATATTTAAATTTTTACAATTAATTCCACATGATGAGAACAAAAATAGGCAAGTAGATTGTTTCAACACGAAAAGTTCATAAAATGTTTGAAAAGTGTGTAATCAAATCCAAGCTTGATAGAAGAATGGAAAAACCTTTACTTTAACGCTTTGAATTAATTGTTTTAGCTGTTTTTACAGACTATCACAAACTAGTTTTGTTGGTCTTAACAAACTACTCGTACCAACAAACCGCTAAAAAAATGTTTAATCAACTAAAGTCGGTGGTGTTGGATACAATGTGTTCATTATAAAGAAGATTAAGAAACTGTCTATAGAATCTAATCAAGAAAATAAGGGTGACACAGTTCCTTCTTATCTCCAGTGCCCAACTTATGGAGGATTAAGTTGTGTTCTGAATTCAACAGCCAACAACAATCAGTATAGGACACTGAAGCCCTAGTTCAGGGCTATACTTGCTTTTAAAGAGCGAGTATCGTATGGCCCCTCAAGGGCTCTTAGGCGAGACTATAGGAAAGTTTTATTTCTCGCTGAAATGGTCAACTGAAGGATTGCGAAAAAGCTGTCCAGTTCAGCTGGCCATCAACAATTGGACTTAAGCCCTGGCTAAAACGAAATGTGCCATCATTTCATGTGGACATATCAGCAGTCCGCAATCCCTGGACGGATCCGGTTTTATTGAAACTCAACGGCTAAGCAGACTTCAATTGGTCGCTGTAATATGGATAGGCGCCATCTTAAAGGATGACTTTTATCTTATTAGGCTGCTCCACGCCAACTATATGTTTGCTCGGTGACCATGAGAAACTATTGGAAGACTTAATGGAGCAAACGTACAGAATGTCAAGATATGAAGATTCACGAGGTGGACTAAAGATGTATACGCGAGCTTTAACATACGTGTAAGTCATTGTCGTCCACTGAATTATGTCCTACTATATGTAGATGAAGAAGAAGATATACTGTCTAGGGCACTCAGACCCTTAAACATGAGTTGTTAGAGTACGTTGTAGAGGTGGATAGTTTGTCATCTTTTTGAACTTTGGAATAGATGGTTGCGACTCTGTAGTGTCCACGTGTGAAATTATTGGGATGTTTGTATACGTTGGGGGATGATGTTGTCAGGGTTACCGATTAGAAAGTGGGGTTGAAAGGTGTAAAATGTTTAAAGATTTTGTTGTGGCTACAAGAGTACAGTAAATGTGCCCAGGTAGGAGGTCAGAGTTGCATAGAATGCATGGTCTATACATATATATTTTAAGCAGGAATGGTATATATCTCTAAGAGGAATTATGGTTGTATGGTAATGGGATAGATATTGATGGACTTATATTGTGTAGCCACATTTCTAATATCTGGGACTTGATCTTCTTGGCCATGACATTTACTTGTTTTGTGAAGGTACAATCATGTGAAGGTACATTATATAAAAAAAACTAAAGCAATCAAAGCAGTTTACTCTGAACGGTATGGCCTAGCTCTTAGCAGCTTGAAACTGGCACATCATCCTTGCTGCTTATTAAACGCAATCCCATTTTGCCAATTCTGCAAATACCCGAGGCCAATGGGTCATTGCAATCTAATCATAAATGAGAGAGTCAGTTTCCGCATTCCAATCTAGCGCTATTTCAGCATTGTCTTCAGTGACGTCAGTGATCCTATCCCACCTGAATCTATATGCATCCATATGGAATTCAGAAAATTCGCTCGACCTGTACGCTACCGAGATTACGTTTTATCGAAAAATTCCGCAATGGGTATCGATTTCATCGTAGCTTGACTGTTCTGCTTCAGTTTTACGAGTTGTTTACGAAAATTTTCCTTTATACCAAACCTGGTTTTTATTTCAAAATGTTATTCTTGGGCACAATGGCTGCTATATAAGACACATTAAGCCTTTAAAACATCCCATTCCCTGTTTTTGTCGATGACAGGTCAAACCATCGTATCTCAAGGATTTACGGACAACAAAGTACAATCTAGCGTATGTTGCGCAAAGCATGGCTTTTTATGATCTATTGACGGCTTATTTTCTTTTCCTGACTTTTATACTTGACCGATAGATGTTACGAGTAGTTGCCTATGAATATCCTTTAAGGGGATTTGTCGCATGCGCTAGTGCTTTATTTCAATTTTTATACCTATGCCTGCGCTACTCAGTTGCCATGGCGTCTCTTTGATTAAATCTCCAATATCCCAATTTTTTTTTTATCCGAGCATCATGTAAAATATAAACATGTGATGCCCGTTTCAAAGATAGGAAACAGCGGGTGAAAACAGGTTGCAGTTTACCCCCTGAGTCGTACAATGTTGCTGCATGCAAGGCATTGAAAATAGATTTCATTATAGCCTCCAATATAGCAAAAAATCTCACCTAAATCAAGAAAATTTTGAGAAATCCACTGTTCAGTCTACACTGTTTATCCAAATACCTTAAATTAAGATACGGAGGAATCAGATATTTATTTCGCCACATTAAACTAAAGACAATAAAGAAATGCAAAAGATGCATCTTGATTTAAATTAAATTTGAGAAGACGCATAATAACGTCTTTTAAAGATGTTTTCATTTGCAGAGAAATAAATAAAATAACTCTAATAACTTCGGTATATTTAAATGGAAATATGGCTGGAGAAGAAAGTTAGCGTAATTTATTTGTAAATCAAAATAGAAGTGGGCAAATCAGAGAAGCACTTCTATAGTATAATTATGCTTTCTTATAATAATATAAAGTACGTTTGCATGCATGGCTTCTGCAATTCTGCGAGCATATCATATTATGCTTGGCAAACGGCTTTGCTAATAGGTTGCGCATTGCGTGCACAGAGTCTATTTCACAGATGAATTCACATGAAAATTCCGATTATTGCAAAAGTGCGCCGAATTATGTCTTGTTTAACATTTGTTTGATGAGGAAATGGCCCATATGATTATTGGTCTCGTTTTTCAAAGCATTTCCATTTTTACTTTGCTTCCCATAATCGGTGTTTTAGGTGCTTCGATAGCTTTAGCGATTTGAAAATGGGTAAAAAAACTGTTTACCAACCGATTACAACGAATATGTCAGGAGAATAGACGATATGTTACTAATATATCATCATTCAGTAGAAAAATATGGGCATATTTATGGCCCACAGGAACGAATAAAACATAAAGATCCACATATACAATTTCAATGTAATATCAAGCATGTTATGCATATATCCATATGAATTGTATAAGAAATATGGAAAATATGACCTAAAAATATCTACAACCTTATAACACAATATTCCCACATATAGTATACAGTTGTTTTGCTATAGAACAATTCTTCTCATAATTGTGGAATGTTTTCTAAAAATGTATTACAATATTAAGTGTCCCAAAATCGTATGCTATGTATTCATACATCTCAAAGAAAGGAATTTATAAAAAATGCAAGTGCCCATTCTGAATCAATAAATCGTAATATCATCTCAGATTTACTTTTTTGTCATCATATTCAAAAAAAAAAAAAAATTCAAGCCTGATTTTAGCATCTGCCATGAACATACGAGCGTACATGTACAAAAGATGAGTGAAACATTTCTTACATGAACATTTTGCAAAGAAGCATAAGATCACCGCTCGGAAAATTGTTAAATGTCACATACATAATAAACCGCATTTGACAGCCATATGAACGCATACATGTGCTAACATCTCTCTACACATTTATTCGCTGAAAATAAGCAACATTTCTCAAGTACGTGAGCTTATGTTTTAATCATCGTAAAAGTAGATGGGAAGGAAGCAACAACCAGACTTTGGGTCACGCAGCATATAAATTTTAGAAGCGGTCCAAGGCAAATTGAGAAACGTATCAAATGTTGTATATATAACAGTTAAATGGAAATACATGTACATTATAACATGCAGTTTTAACCGATGGTAACAATTAAGAAGAATTAAGAAAGATCATTAGGTACACTTTATTTTTTTTTATTTTTTTTAAACTAAAAAAATTGCATTTTTTTCAGTTTATAAAGTCAGGTTTTAAAAACTTCGTTATAATTAACTTTTTATTCCTAACTAAATCTATAAATAAGCTACAAAGCCAAAGATCAAGAAGCTAAAAACCTTTCTGTCAATTTATAAAAATTAGTTTCGGTTCAAATTCGCAAAAATCCATTACAAGTTTGAAAATTAAACAGATTTGCATTAAGTAGTAGCGTAATTGCTTTTAGAAAGTACCTAGCGGAGGGAGTCAATGAAGCAAACTAAGAAGATATACACCAACTTTTTATGTAAATATGCAATAGACTTGAAAATGTTAATCAACTGTAAAGTTGAACCATGAAGTAAACCAATATGATTAAAATAGGTAAGTCAATATTATTTTCAAATGATGAAAAACATGTTGTGTTGGAATATATGAAATAAACTTACATGTAAAGTTTTCGATCAATACAGACAAAGCTGTTGTTTAAACAAAACAACTTTAGAAAACATCTGCTATGATAAAAAATTAACTTCAATTAAATGTATACAAGTGTCTCTAGATAATTTATTTTCAATTTCCTTAAAAAAGATTGTCGTCAACCTCAATCTATAAAGTTAAGTACATCCGGTATACAAATATATGAACTTTTTGTTTGCTCAAAAAACAGTAATTTCAATATATATTTTTTTCTGGGTATAATATAAGCTTAGTAATAATATGTTAGTCAATAGTTGAACTGACTATATAAAAGTTAACATAAGTTTGCATTGCGTTTACAGTAGTTTGAGTTTAAAGCAAACCATTGTTAAATAAAATTACAAAACACCATTAACTAAAATTACATTTAGATGTAGTTGTACTGTATATAATGTATAGTAGTAGAATTATCAAATATATATGAAGCCAAAAACATATCATATAAAAAGCAGACTCATGTTTATAGGAGAAAGCCACAAGCAGCGGCATGCACAATATATTATACTTATTTTAATAGCAGAAATATATAAGTAGGTAAAAATGAAAAGGTCTTGTCCCATAGGCCCAATAAGTTCGCCTCCAAAAAATAAATATTCCTTACCAGATACAAATATTTTGCCTTAGGGTTCAGAAACAAAAATTATGCTCCAAGTTTAAAAATTTATTACGAGCCAACAAAAATCTGGTTAATTTATTTACACAGGTACCAGTTATGGGGCCAAAATTTATGTAAACGAAAGACTCATTTCTTGAATTTATGAAAGTGAAATTGATTTTCAGACCGGAAAAAAAATAACGAGGAACACGTAAAATGTGGTTGTGCTCTTCATATTACGAAGGTGCATAAATCCTCAAAGTATCCGAATATGTAGCCTCGTTCAGTTTTAGCTAACCCACGAACAAACCAACCCAATTTATGACGAGGTCGTCAGATTGCCATATATCAATAGGCACAATTTTGTTTTGAAATGCTCTCGTAAACTGCGCACAAATGGTTATGTTGCAATTCCACGTGATGCAAC
This sequence comes from Xestoiulus laeticollis, assembly GCA_034698905.1. Lineage (NCBI taxonomy): Eukaryota > Metazoa > Arthropoda > Diplopoda > Julida > Julidae > Xestoiulus > Xestoiulus laeticollis. Next base: position 39,844 of record JAQGCC010000158.1, on the reverse strand, counting down.
GTATCTCGAAGAAATTTATCCATATATCAACCAGCATTTTAAATATAAAAAAGCAAACGTATACCATTCTGGAATCGTAAAACCAGAAACGAACCTTTTGCTGCTTACAACTAAACATTAAGTAGACATCTGGGTCACCAATACAATTTTTACATGGTGAGCTACCAAAAAAATCAAGCTAAAGTTTTATAAAAGCTACAAAAATTAGATATGCTAAGGATTTCTTACATTAAATGTAATTAAATATATAATCCTTTGTTTTTAATACTTGTAAAACCTTACACATGTGACTATGTGTACTTTATATTTCGCCTAAATTGTTAAGAGAAAAAATAAGAAAGATTAATTGAAAAATATCTATAAATAGTATGCATGATAGCAAACTGTAATCAAAAGAGAATTAAATTATCTAGAATGTTGATCAAAGGCAATTCAAATTTCCATAATAATTAAAAATAATAAAAACACTTCTCGATAAATGCATGGTGAAAATGATGTATAAAAAAACATTTTCTGAAGAGCCTCGAGTAACGAAAAAAAATCAATATTAGCGCAGAGTGTACTTTAATGTATATCAAGCAAGCATGGCAAAATCATATTTTAATACTGAAAGCAAACCTGGGATAGCTTCAAAATGTATGAACGTCAAATTAGTAACGAACGACGTGTATATTGGAATGAATAATATTACCTAAATTATAATATACTAACTATAAAAAACACCTCAGTAACTTTGTTTCGTTAAGAAAAAGAGGATGCCTTATAATTCTTATCAGTCAAATTTGAAGAGTATAATTGGGCTTAAATTACCAAATTAATAAAGACATGTTAAGTATTAATGTATACGAGTAAAACAGGTGAAAAACAATTTTATTAACAAAAAGTAGTCGTGTGTCTAATATAAGAAGTAGCAAACATTTCCGTAGTAAAGTAATTATAAATTATAAATGTTATAGATTCTATATTTAATTATGGAGATTACATCGGTACAAGAAAAAAAGCTGAGAAGAATCGATTTTAAGACACAAGTTTGTATACATGTAGAATCTCCATGTAAAAATATTAATCGGCAAGCTTCATATTCATTAAAAAAACAATTTTAGTAAGATAGAAAGTTTGCATAAAAACAACCTGAGAACAAATTGATACGCCTCAGGCGAATACCTAATGCATGCATGCACATCCAGGCTATATAAAAACAACATTTTACTCCTAAAGAATGTTGTTTCTCTCAGGATCCCTCAAGTATCATTTTGCAGTGCTTTTGCATTTATATAATGAGGAATAATTACATCTAAGATCACATATGCCGCCCACCCTCTCCTTTAGTCTTCATATTTTCATTTAAATTTGCCTTTCAACCTTGCATCTAAATTCCTTGTACGTTATTCCCCATCTCCTTTACTGTTTTGTAAACAATTACCTTTTAACCATTTACAATTTCATTTTCGTTGCCCTTCTTTCGCATCCTTTATTCCAAAACATAAATCTAACTTTCTAAGATTTTCCACTACAATACCTTACTTTAATGCTGTCTTATTTTCGGTATTTTCATTGTGTATACATGTAAATACACTAACTTTTCACCTCAATTGCATGTAGTCTACTTCTCAGCTTTTACTTCTTTCGATTAGAGTCACTGTATACAAATTCAAGAGCTTGTGTAATTACTCAAGAGAATTTTACCCCACAAAGATTCAAAAACGTTTGCCATCAGCAGTAAACCTATAAGAATGAGCAATCAGATCAATGTTTAGAAAAACTTGAAAATCGAAAGTATCAGTATACAGATAATATTTCTATCATACCAGAGGCCGAATCGATGATCAAGATAGTTCAGACAATGAAAAAGGAGTCAATATGGCCGAAGTTATATTATGGCCTCTGTCAGAAATTTATCAAGCTATAGTATATTTTCAACGCTACCATATAACAAAACGAGGGCTCATAGGTGATTGATTATGATGGATACGAAGCCCCAAACTTGCCATTTTCTATGCCACATTTTGCTTTTATGATGCTATTCGTATGTGTTTATTGTTGTACGCCACTTGTCCAATGACAGGGCCATCCACCTTTATACGAAAAAATGTCCATATAATACTGATCGCTACGACTATTACCCAATAAAAAAGCAGACGAGATAAGAATAAAGCAGAATATTTTGTTTTATTTCAATATTTTAACTTACCATTTTTTTACTTTGCCAATTTCATTATGCTTAATCACAGTTAATGGAAAAAAACAGTTTAGATAAATTGATATAACTACATGCAGTCTGTCAAGAAAATATAAGTCAATCATGTTTTTCACAGGTCGAAAAACTAATTAGATTATTTTCAAGTTTTACGAAATATTAGGAAACACAAAAAAATATCATAAAAATGGAATCTTAGACAGCTAAAACAAACATTACAACAATAGTTATGTGTGTTCATGTCCAATGTAGTATACAAAGTACAGATATAACCACATATACACATAACATGTATAAACATGAAATCAAAAATAAGATACTTATGCTGCAATTTATTTTATGTTTTCTAACATGTCTTACAATTTTAAATTATTCTAGTTTTTCAACTTGTGTTTTTTTCATTGGGTGCTCGTCTATTTTCTTAACAGACTGTATAAGAAAGCACTTTGAACAAGAGTGTTCAAACGATGAAGCTACTGCAGTAGTTACTGTAGATGAGGTCGCGACCTACCTTTTAAAATTTCCAATTTGATTTTTAAGCTACATACTCCAATGGCGTTCAACTTAATCCGAAGAACAAACCACAAATCACAATTGATCAGTAAAAGCAAGTAGTGTAGCTATTTTGTTTCCTCGTTCATGTCTTCCAATCCCTTTTGTAGCAAAAGCTTTACAACAACTCTTGAATAGCGATTTGTATTCGCCGACAATTAGGTCGGATTTACCGAAAACGTCCTTTTGCATTGCAACATTATTCAGAAAGGCAAAAGTGTTGACTCTGATAATGAATCGAGAAGCCTGTACGATAATCAGCTTAACTGTCAACGCATATCTACATTTCTGGCCTCGAACACAGGTTAGCCAAAGGCCGCAAAAGATCGCTAGGTCACTGCAGTTGGGAATCTATGGTCACCATGCTCAGATTAATATTATCTGCCATAATTTCTACACTGCCATTATCTCTCAACGAGAAATGGCTGCTGGTCAACTATATGTTTCTCACAAAAATTAATAAAGTCTACGTGAACAAATATCAAAAGTCGAATGTGCCAACCATAATGATGATGAGTAGATGTACATGAGAATCTTAAGATTAGATACATCGTTTCTTATGAAACATGTAATGCATTTGGTAAAATAAATTATAATGAAAACATATCCTACTTAATCATCATAGCAAGAGCAAATAGAATGTGTATGCAATAGCTCTTCTGCTTATTTGCTTTACTTGGAAGTAAAACCAACTTCCTCTTTAATTAAGAGAGTAATTTAAAGCAAAATTTATTCCTTTGCCACGACAAACACTTTTACTCAATTATGTAATAATTTTAAAAGTTTAACTTACATTACATAAATGAGGGATACGCGTGTACATGCATGTATAAAGAGAGATTTGATGGTTTCCAACATATTAAAGCCTATGGGAAATTTCGTCGTTTCGTACATTGAAATTCACGTATGATTTCATATGTGTGTATTATAAATATTTATGTATGTATCGAAAAATCAGTTGGGTCTAATTTGGCATTTAACCCACATGCCTAGTAGAGTTTAATAGTTGTGACTGCACACAAGTGCAGAATTTCTGGATTCTGTTTGAATAACCAAAATGTCTCCCCATGCATACGACTAAGGACGAGTGCCCACTTAGTTCCACACTAAATAAAACAGGCTTTTAAACGAACTTAAGTAAGGCATTAAACGCATGACTTCCTAAACTATATTCGTGCTTTTAGCATCCTAAAATGGCTGCCTGCACGTCCGAATCTGCTGTAATTTCTCGTTATGCCAGGTTCATGCTAAGCTGGCCCTATGAGGAGCTTTAGTTTCGCTCTTGTCTCATGAAACAAACGACTTACACCATTAAATGATGCCCATTCCCTCGTTTATCCCCCTAGGGGGAGTGCTTAAAACGTCTAAAGCGGGGACTTTTATGCAGGATTGTCGTTGGAAACCTTCTCCCCGAACGTCTTTATCAAAATGGTAAGTACACCTCGGAGAGTAAAAAACATTGCCTCTAACAAGAAACAAGAAACAATGGCTAATATCCCCCGCCTTTCAATTCCAAGAAAGACAATGCTTACGTTAGTGTGTAGAGTCGAAGAAAGCTTAAGCCCGAGTCCGAAAAAAGACCAACTGGATGCGAATTTATGGCTTAAATGATAAGAAAGGCCTTTCATTTCAAGAGCCACTTACCATCACTTAGAGTGACCACCCAACCACCACTACCTCTGCTGCACTAATGAAAAACGGCCATTAAACTGCGGGAGCAAAGAAGAAAACAGTTGTTTCCCCACAAGTGGATTGCCCATTCGACAAAAATCGTTAGCTATGCTATTCGTGTCCACGTATTAAAGCCTAACAGGTCGACATCAACAAAAACGAGCAAATTCACGGTGCAATCTCTCGGTCCGTAGGGTTTCTCCACACCTCATAGGCTTCTGATGGGGGATTGGTCATATCATACTCTATCAACCAGAAATACCATTTCTATATGTATGAAATTACACGTAGTGGCATAGCGTAAATAATAAAATAATTGAGTTATAGTGAGTTTTAACTGGAAAAATCCTAAAACAAATAATTCCTTATGCTTGCTTACTGTAAATATGTAGGCCTATGCTTGTGTGCAATCAACCAAATGTTGGGACTGTAGTTGCTAAATTACCAAAAAAGAAACGTTCCCCATGGCCATCCGCAAAGCACAGAAGCTAGCAGTGATTGCTATTGTTCAGGGGATACAATGGTGATCTGGATATAGATATTAAATTGATAACATAAAACAATTTATAACATAACGTGTTAATTGGATTAATTATCTTGATTTATAAGTAGGATAGAATAAGCAGGTGCAAATTTACAAAATAGCCCCTGATGATTAACCACCTACACGCAAAGCATGGGTGCAAGCAGATATTGCCATTGCTTAAATGCACAATGACAATCACACCTTTAAAAAGCAATGTAATTAGACATTTTGTAAGAAGACTCCATAAGAGTTCGAACATATCTGGTAGCATGAACTTGTCAGTTTTCCCAATTTTTTTTCCTAAATCATGATCAAGTCTTGAGAATGGCAATGACCAGGGAAACAACTTGTGATTATGATTTTGAGTATGAACAGTTTATGATGCATATCAAGTAATTGAGAATTAAGGAACGTGTACGTGTCTCTATGTCAGCTTCGCAGGTCGTTAATCATTTCATTAGGCTTATTTGCAAATACACACGTCAACTTGCAAACTAGACCTCGTAGAAGCAAAGAGACGTTTGACCAGTGGAAATTACGAGTCCATTGCCATTCGTGTTAATTTGGGCAGTAAAACCCATCATTTGTGCGAAACAGAAATGAGTAACATTTGTGGCAGAATCAGTAATTGTTTTCAGTTTGGATCATTTAATCTGAAGGGCATGTACATATGCTAACGCCCAAACTTATAAATTACCATAATGAAACGCGGTCTAGTTAGGAAAGCAGTTACACACATCAAACGTGTGGTAACAAACCACTGTCTTGATTAAACTGAGATTAAATTTCAAGCGAGCTAATATTTTTGTCGCCATACATACGCTGTTAGAAATTGACATATATCAACTATACTGTGTCCATCTTTATACAAAGCTTTTCAGACAACCAAAACTTAAAAGAATTTCTAGTAACTTTTACATCTTCGTATTAAGTTACATTAATTAAAGAAATGCGATCTGCGCACTTCAGATATCAAGGCAGCATGGTTTGAAATTAATTAAAATGAAGAAAATCGAGTTACTCGCTTAAAATTGCATAACCTCGCACTAATTGCAATACGTGTGATTTTTTGCAGAACATTAATTAAGAAAGCGAATGAAGGTAATGCTAAGAAAATTAGAGGGTGGTGCATCTTACCACAGAGAGTGGAGGAATTTTTTTGCATAAATGCTTCGTTTAGCAAATTCGATTAATTAGTTGACAATGAATGGCATCGAGTGTCACACTATCGACGAAAACCGAGTCTTTGCATTTTTTTCAGCCCGCAGAACCACTTAGCGTATCGTTTGGTGCGCAAAGTAGTAGTTTGGGGTACACATTTGAATCCCCAGAAGTTTTAAAGAAACCTGCTACAATTAGAAAAACAGGAGAGGGTTAAAATTTCTTCGACATGGTAAATTGTTGTCATACGCTTGGTTAGACACAATGGCTAAACGTATGCCTCTTCTAATTCGCTAAACTTAGTTGTTGGTTTTTTTTTAAGCGCCTATCTTACCGAATTGTGTGCTCGGCTGCCTCCTCGTTTCACTAAGTTAACATTTGCCTCTCCTTAGCCATTAACTCTGATTTATTCTCGATTGTCAAGCCTGACTAGGCCTTCTCTTATGCCATTGGCGACGGGTCGATCGCTAACGTTTGCCTCTGCAATGTGCCATTAGACCCCCAAGACTCGCTCATTGAGCATTCAGAGGAGAAACTTCCACTACAAAAGATAGGCATTCAAGTTGATCAGCATTTTAAAGGAAAACATGTCTTGCAACCTTACAGATGGAACACATTTTTCTGAAATTCTAACCTTCAAAATGGCAGCCAATTTTACCAAACAGACCTGCAAAATGGCAGCCAATTTTTCTAAACGGGTCATTTTTTTCCACCTTGCCAAGACGGTCGTCTACTTCGTCGTACAAATGGCAAATTCAGAAAAAAAGACCATCTGTTTCTCCCCCATGACAACATTTTTTTTGAAAAATGACAGGTGGTGTTTGGAATCGGTAAAAACCCTTCTCAACAACAAGCTTATTATTCAGATGTTCAAAATGCTATGTGCTTAGCATAACTTAACAATATACTAGTAGATAGCACCGCAAATGAAAACATGTTAGCAACTGTCCAAGAATTAAGTCCAAATTGTGCAACTTCATAAATTTAATTTTAAAGGATCAGAATTGCACCAGAAAACACTTTGAACACGATATATTTTGAAATATACCCATCCTTGAAATTTTAAAAACTCGTCCCACGCAATTAATGTACAGGTATAACTTCTGAGTATAAATAACCAACTTCATTTATATGATATACGGATGCTGATATATTGTTCATTTATTTATGTTGAGATTGCAGACTAAGCAGATACGAGAAGGCCTGAACCTTTCAAAATCCACTTTTCCGTTAAATAAACCAGCTGCTTTTAGAAACACAGCTGAGACCAAATTGTCTAGTTTAATTCACCGCGATATATTTTTAAACCGTTAAGTTATGATTCTCTCAAAGATTGAGACGCGGCACATTAATTTAACATACAGTATAAACAAACATCTAGAAAGTAAAACCAAATTACGTGATAATCAAAAATATATATAAAGATGAAGCTTTCAATTATTGCTTCTGATATGATTATTACAAAGCTATCAATTTGAGTACCCATCTTGTTATTTAAAACGACATAATTTTTCTTTTTCAAGCATTAATCGATAAAATTGCCGCTTCAGTCTATAATTTGCCTCAATATGAAAACAATAATACTGAGATAATCCATCATACAAATCAAAACACATACGGTACAATGATTATCACTTTATTAAATTTTGAATGTCAATTGAAGCGAGATAGAAAAATATCCGGCTTTGGAGTATTTATTATAAAGATTCACTATTAAAATATCGACTTTTAATGTATATATCAATATGATATCAAACATCGAAAATAGCATCTTATTTGAATAAGCAATTCTTGTCATGTTCCAATAAAATTATAACATTCGACCAGAATCTGATATATTCTAGTTCAAAAGGTCACGTTATGTAGTATTTCACCATAACTCATCTCTTGTCAGGATTAAAGTGGCAAATACAAGGTCTAGCTCGAGGCAAATATAAAGAGCAACATTTAGAAGGCTAGATTTTAATACGCGGATCAATATAGGGATTTTGGATCTCATACTCCCAGCAGCAATTGTAGCTGTATCAGATCCATTTAAAAATTAAATTTATAATTTACCTTGATGAGGCATCCCCACTGTGAAGCCACACCCGAAACACGACTCAGCACTTAGATTTCACTTCAACACCATTGGCTTCCTATATTTGGTTATCTTAACGAGGATTTCCTAAATCGATATGCTAACAAAGCAAACGTAATCTTATAGAGTTATAGCATTATGCCAATCCTCTACCAGATCGCTTTTTTGCAGATGGCAGTTACATTACAGAACAGAACATTATTTTCAAGATAATAGGTTCAATGCAGATGAATCTGTAAGCTTGTGTGGAATGATGTCTGATTACCGTATCTTATATTAGAAAGCTCACACTTGCATTCGCATAAGAAATACGTGCAATTTAATTAATAATGCCCCATGCAAAGATGATAAGGGGGTGGTAGATTCATTTCGAAGGGTTTCAGTTGTGAAACTGAATAAAAAATTAAATCGTTTTTTAAAAAAAAAAATTCAAAAAGTACACATAATTATAACAGCATGACATTTGTTTAAGGAAAATTAGATTAATAATTAAAAAAAGGAGAATTTGTTGCAAGAAAATGCTTAAAGTTGCAAACATTGAGACTATTGTAATATTCAAAATTGTGATTAATTACGAGCTAGTTAATTAGTTATTGCATGTGCCCAGAAAATATTAAATATCATTAGTTTTTAGTGTGTAACCTATTGGATCGATCCAAAACTAAATCATTGGCGCGATCGAAGCACAACACCAACAGAAAAGTTTCACGCCTGACAAAGATCATTTCATATTTCATCGAGTGACATTTGCGTTGCAAGATTTTTGTCGAGCTTCACTAGACTTCGCATATCGAGACCATTTTTTATCGCAATTTTTTTTTCTGAACTTTGCAACTGTATTTGCCATCAATCTACATTGGTCGTAATTAATGAGTTCGGCGACGAAGAGTGAAGAGGGGTCGCGTATGAATAAACTTAAGGGATATTAATATGATGGAAAGTGGTTGCCGAAGGGATTAGGAATAGAGGCTCATATCACATGTTTGCAATATATACCCACAAAAAACTATACTGGATTACCAAACCAAAAACACGATAAAGCGTAGCGAGAAGGAGGGGCAATAAGACGACCAAATATCAGTCTATGAAGACATTACCAAATTTGAGTATTAATATAAACTTCACATCTTTGTCCACCCGATGATAAATATACATATATATACGGAATTGTATTCAGAATATTTAAATACTTAATTTATTTAAGTATATTTAAAATTCGAAAATCTTGATACGCCATAGAGACGATTTTGTTGAAATCTGCTTTTGATATAAAATTAAGCCAAACCGAACCCTAAATGGCTTAAATATATCATTTCGATAAAAAAATTTAAAAAACAAGCTCGAAGTTATAAAAAAGGAAGCAATCTAAATCCGATTACGATTTCCTTGAGCAGAAAAATAGTCATAAGTGTCAGTATAGAGTGGAACTTTAAATTCAGCCGGAGTTCTGCATAAAGCAGCATTTTTTACATAATTTTTTTTTCCGAATAAGTAAGCTCACACATAAGAAAACGTGGAAAACGTCAAATTCGAACAATCTATGACAATTTTCCGGATAATATAAAATCTATCCAATTCAGAATCGACTGCTGATCAAGCCCAATTGACAAAAGCGATGCACAGTTGGATGACCAAAGAAGTTGCTGTATGCTAGAGTCATTCACATTGATTTACAAATTTTTATACACGTACGAGTTATATATATATACTGTCTCGTATATACAGTACATATACACCAGAAGCTGATATATCAAAGGCAATATGGAAAAATAAGGTTGCGCATATACGGGAATTTCGGAGGCTGCATAAAGTTTCGTGGCTAAAAATGAAAATTTCACAGAATTGTAAAGAATTTCCTGGTAATTCCAGATAGTATTCAAGGTAGATCCACCAATCTAATAAGTACAACACATACAAATTGCTTTCTTGACTCCCTAATATTTAAATTTCAGGGGGCATTTCAGGAAATCCGGAACACTCAACTTTCCCTCTCCCTGTCCAGACGTATCCGAAATCTGCCAAACCCCAACACTTATGACTGGACGTCCTTTGTGAATGGCCCCTAACAAATTTACTTTATATACGAGGCACGAGATTGAATTTTCATCATTCAACGTTGATGTTGGAACATCAACCCTTAACCTTTTAACGTTAAACTGTCTGTTCTTTGGTGGGACTTTGAGAAGACTGTCTTATGAGGCAGCTTAGTTTACTTTTAACCCATAGAGCGTTCACTAATCATTCATCACCCAGCATGGCTCAGGAAACCTCTGGGGGATAAGTGTGTGGCAAGCAGCTGCTTATGCATTCGCAGCTTGAATGCCATATTTCATTACATAAAAAATTGACCAGCACGTCAGACTGAGATTAACACGAGAGGCTTGTCATACATTACGACACCACTGCTGTTTTATATCCTTGAGACTTGCATGCAATGGCATCTAATCGTGTTTTTTTTCTTACTCTCCAAGATGATGGAAGAATAGATGTTCAGCAGGATGTACGATATTCTAGCTATCAAAATAGTAGGAAACCAATCTATTACGTCAAATTTGATTTTAAGGTCATAATATATACAAAACCTTCATACCAATAGGCCTACTGCATTGCACAACACGTGCTTATACATTTATATCGTTTATTGTGAAAGTTCTTTTCGGTAAAGGCCAATATGTCACCTGATGCCATACTTGTATATAGTAGGAATTTGTATAGACTTGTATCACTTAATTGTAACACTGTATAGCGAAACAAATTAAGAGAATGTATTTTACTAATTTTTTTAAAATAAATGTTTCTTTATAAAAGTCAATTAAAATGAAATGGATTAAATTCTAATCCATTTCCTTTTAATTGACTTTCATTAGCATTTTACCCCTAGTAAAAATTAAGAGCTATTTATATATGCAGGTACCAAAGGCTGGCTTTTTATATTTGCTATTTATAACATATGCTCAATACATACAGATTCTCAAGAAATAGGGCAAATCTCTAAATTTCAATTCAGCACTTTTAATTATTGGCAGCACCTCTAATTAGAAGTTTAATTATAAAATTCAAGAGGCATTTCTGGTCAAACTGCATGGGCACGAACAACAGAGCCATTGAATTATCAGGTTCTTTTATGAGGAACCCACTAACTGTCTCCTCCGATTCACAAGACAGCCCACGCGAAAAATATCCAATAATTTTCGTAAATTTCCCAAACAAAACATGAATATTTGAAGTGGCATTTGTCATCATCCGGGGGCTTGCATATCCGTTTATCTTCCCATGCAGCTTCAGCATACGCAATGTAATGGACAAAAGCGCTCTGAAGAGACCCTCTTGAGCAATGCACGTAAACGTGCCAATTGGCACTTTATTGAGTCGTCTTTGGATGGTACTGCCTTCACCATGCCAACCCTCGGATGTCAATGTGGCATTTCAATGGCCAGCTCATTATATCAAAATTGAAAAGTATATCCACATTAGCGATGATTAAACAACCACGCTTCAGAGAACATTGGGGAGGACGGTGTCAGGGGCCATCACAACAAGAGGAGTCAATGCCAATTGCAGGAAGACTCAAAAATCCCTGTTCTTTCAAGGTAATTTCCCCTATTCCCTTATGGTTGCCTAGGTGGCGTTAAGCAGCTTTAGCTCGACAATAGTCTATTAATATCAATAAATCATTCGATGAACGCACACGAGGAAAAGCGCGATGAAATGCCAGAGTGAAAGGATTGGAAATGTCATGAATATAATTTGTTTCCGAAAACAGTTGTGCCCCTGTTGACCCTTTGGATAATGCTCGATGCTCCAGCCGACAAATAACATGTTTATCACTAGACCACCACACGTGTCTGGCATGTTTCTGACAGCAAGTTTTAACCATTTCCCCAGTGGCAATAAAATTCAGACGCTACATGGAGACAAATTACGAAAATTGATGTTGCAATTTGAAATAAATTACCATTTAAGTTCAACTTCATCGGGTTAAAAAAGTATAAAAACATGGTATTGGATTCACAAGTAACTTTATATTTTGCACAGTATATGTAGATATTTTGCACAGGAAAATGAAACCAGATGGATTTAGCAGTAAACCTTAACATAACTATACATTATCCATCTTGTAATACAGGCGTGTCCATCAAAACAACATTTGTGATTACCTCACACTGTTACAGTATGTAACCGATATCTGCAGATAATATTAAAGTAATGTTGTATTTGTTGGTTTTTGTCGCAAGATTAATTTGTCTTTTTGTCTTTCAGGTAACCCAAATGCCACCAAACGACCAATCTGGCCATGTTAAATAATGTATGCAAGAGAGCTTCAATGTCCCATACTTGGGTCCCCTTTCGTAGCAATTACCCACAGTATTATTTATCAGAAATCCTATGCTGAGACGAAAGATGTTGACATTATGACGTCGATTGTCGTTCATATATGTTTCAAAGAAGTCAGTAATAGATTTGATATTAGGAGGCCGTCTAAACAGGCAGAAATCCCCCAGTAATTGAAGCAGCCAGTTCACATCGATTGAACGAGTTCTTAATGAATCGCCAATGGTCATACGGGCCAAAAGCAATCTGACTGCAATTCCTGTTGTGTATATGGTTTTTTTTCCGGAGACCTTTCATTTGGAAAATAATTGGATAGACCACAATCAGAGAGCTTCATTTTTCTCAACGTTCGAAGATTTGGCCAAAAAGGAGGCATAGATAGCGGCTAGAGCGCCAACAGCAGTCCTGACAAAGGATCAAAGGTCATGTTTGATGCTGAAATCTTTCGGAAGAATAAGACAGCGAGATACAGTATCAACAGAAATGAAACGAAAGAGCATAAGTTGGTAGATGACAGAAATTGGCACATTTCATCAAGCTTTCTATTGATTTCAGGAGATGCCAAAACAAAAGTGTGAAAAAACATGGGCATTACCTGTAGAATTATGACAATAACAGTTTTAAAAGTAAAACTTCTTGATGTATGAATAGGCCTACTCCAAGATGAAAAAGCTGTCATACCCTTTTAAGTAATGGGCCACAAAGAAGATTTCCTGTTTCCTGCCTTTTATCGGGCGAAGGTCGTTGAAAATCCAGTCGCAGAATTTATCTCTGGCAATCAAAACAGTATCAATTTCAATTAAAATGCATTTCCCTTTAAATTTATGGGATGATGATGATGATGATGATGATGATGATGGTCAAAATAATTTAAATTTCACTATGCAATTAAGCACATATTATATCAATGAAACTAGGTTAAACAATTGCATTGAATCCGTTAAGGCGTTTCAATAAGACATTTCCATTAAGCTATACATGTATATAGGTGATGATTGAATCGATTTTAGATAAATGAACTTTTGGCTCAATCTGTGTGCAGCCAGAGGCAAATACAATTACATTAAGTCGCGGTAAGTCATTGGACTTTTGTGAGGTCGTCCTTTGGGCCTGCAAACTAAAATTTGAAATTCCTTATTTTAGCTAGAAAGCCGGAAACTACTAATATCATCCTCATCATCATCATTTTGGGCTTTTATCTATTCCGCTTGCACGCACAACCAGAAGGAATGTAGTGTGGCACGACCGCATAATACGGATGTCAAAATCCGCAATATCTAAATGCAGGGTTTTCATTACCAAGCAGAGCCTGATGAGATCATGCGGTGAGCTGCCAGCAAACAAATTAAGTTATACTGGTTAAATGGGCAAATGCTTAATCCAATTTGACTTAACTGCCTAACCTTTGAGATTCGCAGTTATATCCCTACTGTGAAAAATATACTCTACGTTAGATAGGGCGAGACAGAAATAGGTTTACACGTCTAATTATTGAAATTTACAAAAGAAAAATTTAATAGGACTAGCCCTGTAGCAGAATAGGTATACAGGGTGTCCGGTACGTGTGAAACGACATTTTTATGACAAAATCAGGACTAAACTCTGCAATAACAACATACTCAAAACATTACCGTTACATGGGTTTTCAACCTCCCCAATCGAGGACCAGTCATCGTCAAATAACATATTAATGAAAAAGCACAGAACTCCACCCTTGTTTTTTTATGTCCTCCATTTCAATGGGAACACACGCCTAGCAGTGGGAGTCCATGTCGAAAAACGTGGATGGAAGAAAAGTCTGGCAGGTTCGCCCTACAAAACATGCAATTTCCTGCAGAGTAAATACAACAGACAAGGCACGAGTAAATAACCAAGCTGACAACAAGCCGAGGGTGTTGAGTGCCAGTGTGACATGACACAATTACAAGAATCTGATGCAAGAAAAAACCTGCAATTATACCAGTCATGCTCCTTGACAACGCACTACCAAAAAGTTAGAAGTGTTACATTTAAGGTGTCATGGATAGAACCTCTGATATGCTATGTTACGTGATGGAAAATTACAAGATTCTTTCCAAATTAATTTACTTTTAAGATGACAGACAATGATATTAATTGCCTTTGTGTTTCGTATCAGAATAATGTTTTGAATAGAATTACTGGATCAGGGTTTCCATGTATAAACAAAATTTTTAAAATTGTCTGACGTTTCCAGTTTTTAAAACAATATTTCTTATCAAATTATTGTCCTGGTGTACTATACAAGAAACACAGCTTCAGAACACAATTTACAATATATTCAGAAAATGATCACCTTAAGTTCAACTTGAGATAACGCAAAAACTGATATTAAGTGTTGTTTCCTCGTCATATCTGAATTTTAATTAACTAATTAATTAACATAGTTATACCATAAGGATACTATTTTAAATAAGTTTATGCATGTTCTTGCCATTAAATAAGCTTACATTTTTAAGATTTTTTTTGTTAAATTATATTAAAATAAATTAAAAGGATAAACACATGCCGAATTTCACTGCCTTTTTTCGGAATGAATCCCTTTTAGGTCTACTAGTATATAATTTCCCTGACCATTTCAGGTTTATCACGTCCATGGAAACCCTGTGAACAACATCTGAAAACCTACACAAGAGATGTAGAGCACAAATTTGTCATGAAATGACCATTCAGAAAACACGGAGCAAAGTCTTTGTGTAAACTCGATTATATGGTCGCATTACCAATAATATATTCTCGTTTGTTTTTGGTGCAATTTACAAGAATATTTTCGATGTTTTTGAGGCACAGCCAAGAAAGGAATATTAGATTTGTACATCGTCCGCGTTTCTCATAAACCGATTTTGAAATTGCAAATTTTGGAGAAAAATGGATTTTCTCGCCATTAATGCGGCGACGCAGTTCACTTACCCACTACAAAAAAAAAAAAAAACTGACACCGAGCTTTATTATAGGGCATGTTCTGAAGGGTATAATCCTATTTCTTATCGTGATGGCTGAACAGTAAACCATGCCGCCAATTTTTTTTTTTTTGGTTTTCTTTTTTTGCAAGTCTGAAACACAATAGCCACTATTATCAGTAGTGAAACAGGACTTCAGGGGACACAATAGGCCTTTTCTACTACCGGAAGACAACAGAGTTATATAAAGAGAGCAAGAAAATGTATGTCTAACATTGCTCTATAATATATACGACAAGATGAATCTACAATAAACCATGTTCAATAACTAAACAAATATTATTCGTATTGCCTAAAGGGAAAAAGTACATTGAAAATTGCCAGCAAAAGTTTGCAAATATTGGAAATTTGCAAATTTTCTTGTATATTTATAAAAAAAGTTCATAAATTGTGTGAAGTTGGCGAAGTTTAAGATTTTAGTCAGCCTGAATAAGTACACTAAAGGGAGAACGGGTGAAAATTATTACAAGTGCAGCTAAGTCATTATCATAATTGATATCATAGTCATATATAGTTACATGGTGAAATGCTTATTTTTTAACTTAAGCAGCTACATTTCCACCTATGGTTCTCCTTAAATTATAACGCAAATCTCCTTCTCTCGTATATTTGAATAATTACATTGAGCCACGCTGTTTACTTAAATTAATTAAGCACGCACACGATAATTGCATGTGCCAAAGTGTCAAAGCAACACATGTTCATGTAATTTTTTGTTTGTTCTGATTCAAGGTTGTTAAAGCAGGGTAGGCCTATATACATGTATTTAGCAACCATACGAGCTATACAAGCATGGCCCTATGTAGCCTACATTATATACCACATGAATTTTTTAGTTTGGTCTCTCGGTGACACTCGGTTTACACCGAACAAATGTCATAAATCCCACGCAGTTTTGGGAGCTGTAAAAACATTAATCAGGGTTTTAAAAACATATCTAAAAATAGAGAACACAATATTTTGCCAAACAATGTTATAAACAGTTATTTTGTTTTACGTAATTGTTTATATTTGTTTATAATTGTTTTATATTTCAAACGACATCAAATCGTTCAAACATTAAACAATTTCTACTTGAAAACCAAAATACCTTTACTATTTGGAATAATGGCCAGTGAAGACTTTATTCAACTATCCCTTTATCTCAGTTATGCCCTAGGCCATATGGACAGCATAACAATGAAATCCGGACGTACAACATAGGTCGAATCAGGCTAACACATCGCACATTGTTGACATTACTAAAACATTGGACAGCTACATAGGGCATACAATAAAGCAACGATGTCAACAATTCTGAAACAATAACTAACTACAAATAAGCCTTATCGCATGATATTTTATTTACAATGATGACAAATCTCTTCCTGTATTGTTCGTGGAATTTGATATTCCATCGAGAATTATTACCATGCATAGTTGCAGGAAACGTATCGGAATGCCTAGTTATCGTGACTTTTAATGCATTAAAACGTTAATGTGCAGGGTCATTCAGTATTAAGCATATTTTTTGCAAAGGTCATCTAGGGATTTAAAACAAATTACGTATGCTATATGGTTAATGATGTGGATGAGTTTAAGCAAGAAGACACCCTGTATGTCTCCGACTGTCACAACTGGCTTGTTTCGTCTTATTATACTTCCAAATGGGGCCCCTTGACACAATATCCAAGAGGAGCAGCTGAGCCACTATTCTGAGCCGCATTTCTGAGCATCCCATCATGATGAACGTGGTGTGGTTCAACGACATCAAACAAAGCATTTTTATGCTTCAATTAAGCAACGGCAATGAGGCTGTGAGTAAAAAAAAAACCACCACAATGCTAGCAGTTCACAACCCGCCTCTTTGTGCATTCTCACAACATCTTTTGTTGGGAGGCCACACATCTACTAATGGAACGCATTCCCTCCCATTATTTCGATATATTGTTAATTTGACAAGAAAAACCAACAAAGGCGACACCATGGATTCATTCACTTTTGTCTACAGCTTGCGAGTGCATGGGCTGAGAGGACTGGATACGCTGAATTACGGTTATTTGGGACAGTCGTTAATTTGGTACAAATATATCTACTTTAAGGAAGAAAATCCAATCACTAATTTTTTTTAAACAGCTGGAGACCAACCGAAAGTCAATCTGCATCGGCAAAATTTAATGTAATCTGGTGATGAATAATGATGCCACTTTTTGCAGGAATGTAATGAAGGAGACGCTAGTTTGTCTTTTATAACTTTTCCACGTATTTGCAGATGAAACTTATCTTAATCGAGGAAACCACTTTGTGTTTTAGTACCGATGTGACCCAATCAACGTCAATCCACTGTACTAAAGCTGCACTCCTCCAAAACCCATATACTGCCCATAAAAGTGCCTATACCGATTCAAAAGTTTCCCCCTCCCCCGACAAATACCATTTTATAAAACAGTGGATTGTCCCAAGCCTGAATGCAAAAACTTACACTGCAAATGAAAACATCTTAAAAACTGTCCACTAAATAAGACGTTATGATGCATCTTAAGAAATTTAACTTAAAGATGCATCTTCTGCATTTCTGTTGTTTTACAATCCGTCTTATTACAAAATGCAACTAACTTTAAGTTTGAAAAAGTGGTGGAATTAAGATGCATCTTTGCATCTTATTTCGAGGACACTTATTTTAAGATGTTTTGACTTGCAGTGATAACCCTTCACAACTGCAAACCTATTTTATAGTACATTACAACGCTCAACATAAAACTGTAGGTCAAATTATACACACTTCAGTAGTCATCATAATCCACCCCATGGCCTCCAACGATGTTTAATCATATTGTACATAAAGTTAAAATCTAGTTCAATCGACCCTGATAGACAGTGTTTTTCAACGCCCATTGAAAAACACGTTTCTCTTCAATCTTTGCAGATTGTTTTACTTTATTAGTTATTTTTTGTGACGAAAAGGTGTTGTTCAGAATGCGATGCGGAAGTTTTTAATCTCTGGTGGCAAAAACCCCAGCCGCAGTGAAAGCAATGCGGGCTTAATGGAGATTAATGCACATTGACAACCGCCCTGACTGTGCTTTGTTAGCCCAAATCCCCGGGGATCATCCATTAATTACGCGCAACTTTATTAGACGGTGGGGGTGAGCTACGTTACATCAGCGTGTGCACATGGGCGTCAGTCCACCATACATCAAAACATTTTGTCTGCTTCGTATTAAATGATATAAATGGCGTGCACGGAACACCGATAAGAACGAATGGGGGAGCAGGGGATGAAAACGTTGTATTCAAGATGCAAATATGGGATTATTACGTTTTGTTATCTTATTACATAATTGAATACAACCCATTCTTCTCACGTCCGCTGACCTACATCCTGAGTCCGAATTGCTCGTTCGTGTTACCGAGCTAGCTCCTTTATGGTGTAGGAAACGCTCAAAATACTTCCCAGAATTCGGTATCGTTGCATTAATATTTATTACGGCATTACCATAAAATGAAGCGCCGGTTATGCAGCACGGATGTGCGCCTGATAACGACGACGTTGTGCCCCCTACGCCCCCCAACACCAATTAACCGCACAAAAATTTAATGCTCCGGTTTAAGCTACGGTCTTGTTTAATTAATTTCTCGCACTTCCGATTTCAAATCCCGGAAGTGGAACCACTCGGGAGACATTGCCCAATGTGCTCGAGTGGTCCTGACACGGGTCGTCCGAATGGTTCCCAAGCAAATGTGGTTTACATTTCCAATAAACAATATCAAGTATTGAACTGGTTGTTTTGGACAAAATAATGGAAACACTAATAGAGTTAAACTGTTTTATGTTGACGAAATTGAATGTTCATCAACTATATTATATTCAGTAGAATTACCCAGCAATACAAATACGATTGCATCATTGCTGGGATTTTTTCGAGTCGACCCCAGTATAAAGAGGTACACACAAAAATAAGTTGGGTTAAAATTCAATCCAATATTGAGTGCTATATAAACATAACAACATTGGGTTGAATTTAAGTGTAACAACAAAATGTTTGGTTAAATCTACCCAACTATGGGTTACAGTTATTAACACAGGTTACATAACGTTGGGTAACATTTGGTTGTTACACTTAAATTCAACCCAATGTCGGTATGTCCATATAGCACTCAATATTGGGTTGAATTTTAACCCTACGTTTTTAGTGTGTAGAACTCTGTTCACCAATGTTTCAGTTATGTTATAAAACATGCAACTTAACAAAAGTTTTAAAAGAAACACTATTTTCAAAATTGATATTATGGGACCTTCATAGCCATTTGTAAGCAATATAGCAATTGTGCAACGTTTATATTCTGTGCAAGTGAATTTCAATCACCGCTGCATTGAAGTTAACTCAACCACAGCTGGTATCAAGATTTTCATTTACAGCTGTTTCAAACGTTATTTGCTTCGGATGCGAATCAAATTTCTAAATCTGAAAAGCATATAGGTTAATATAATTTCAATCCATAATTTCGGTTTCCAATGACATGTATCAGCAAATCTTTAATTATGCCAAGAAGGAAAAACAAAGGCACGAAGGCATTCCACGAAACAGTTTTGATAAGGTTGAAATTATTGATGTATATAAATCTATATAAATATATTACGAGATAAGTCAATTTTGTCAGGCTTAAGCTACGCTATAATGGTGCAGATATGAATTATTAATGGTGTAGGTACATGGCAAGAATTATTCTCCATCTATAATGAGCCTTAAAATTACATCGTATCTACCATACTTTTTCATATTCAATTATGATATTTATCCATTTATACGGGAAACCACTAAATCTTTTGGAAAACAGAATTTCCTTTTATCATATAACTCGAATATCTTGTATTTGACCTTGGCTAAACAAAAATTGGACGCAACCATTCCACTATAGGAATAGCAACATTGAGTGGTCAAAGAAAAGATGTGCCTCATATCTATTCAAAAAGAACAAATTAAGTTATACTAATCTTTATTTTCTAATGCAAGCTCTATACAAAATAACATCCTGAATTAAGAGTCTTAGTATTCTTAAAAAAATATTGCTTGGAAAAAGTCAGTGCCATTGTAGGATGAAATCAATGTAAAATATCATGAGACATAAGCATATGTACCTTTTATGCATCAAGAAACAAGTTAATATATCAAATATCTTTCCTAAGGGACATCATTTAATCATAAACGTAGCAATAAAAAATGCAGGCTGCTGAAACCACTGACATTGAATAAGTAATAAAAAGATGATGAAAAATTGGTTTACTCACATGTTCTACACGGCGCATATTCTTGGAAATTTGTTAAGAAGTTCCTAGCAACATAACACGTTCCTACGGGTTCCCGTTTATTGAAATTAGTTGAAAAATATACGTATCGCGGAGCACAAGCCTGAAAATAAATAATTTACAAGATATTAAAAGAAATTCAAATACACATGGATATCCCAAAAGCATTGTCTCCAATGATCCACGTTGTTACGAATTTTAAACTGGTTCTATTCGCATGTTAGAATATTATTCAACTTTATACCATTTTTTGTAACCCTTAATTTTATTTAGATTGCTCCACTACAGTGTGTCCAAAAAATGTATGGATAAATTCAAGAAAATTTCAAAATGTTCAAGGCTAATCATTTGAATTTTTAACAAACAACACTGGAAATTCAAGCACATGTTATTTGTAATATATAATTAAATTGAAATCATTTTAAAGAAAAATCCCTTTTATGGATCGTTCAAAACTACTGTCATTATATCGGATTTTGTTTCGATTAACGAGAATTTCTCCACACATTCATAAAATTCCAGCATTATTTTAGTCTATAGCAGGAATTTTAAGCCCAATCTTTTTCTGTTCCGATATGTTAAAAATTTAAGTATATTCCCCGACGTGTGGACACCCTGTATTAGTAACAACTTGGTACTATTAACCCTTTTCCAACTTTTCCGGGCATAAAAACATCAAGTGTCGCGATTGGATGGCCCTTAAACTCAATTTTCTAGCAACCAACATATAATTGTTCCGTTTCCTTAGGAAGCCAAGCACGTTTAGGGCATATACATGCCATGAAAATCAATTTTTTATGCTATATTTTTGACGCCATATATGCATTATAGCATGGCATGCACATCAGTAGCTAGCATCCACGTCGCTTTCAGTCTACCAATGGTATTAACAGGATATCCATTTACGAAGAAGGGGGATGAAAATAGTGCGAGAAGCCGGGGTGTGATAATTAGTATACCTATGCGTAATTAATGAAATTCATATATGATAATTTGGAGAATATTTACTCCCTTCCCGAGAGCGTTTGAAAACTCCCTACTGGAGAACACGTTGCAATTTCCTTGTTCTTCTTTATTATTTATGATGTGGGGAAAATGAGAGCGTTACCAACGTTAAAATTGGGCAAGAAATTAGCGAAAATGAGATAGTATTAAGAGGACATGTTAAAGAGACGAAAAACATAAGAAAATCTCTGCATATAGCACACTCTGGTAACAAGAACTGAAATTGAAGGATTACTGACACCTGCCAGTCACACTGAACTAAAGAAATTAATTGAAGCAACATTCGGTCAGAATTGAAATTTTAAACTTTTCTTACTTTTCCAGCTTCTAAAACAATTTTTTAAGACCATCCTGATGCCTGCAGAAATATGCTTAGCAACTTCCTGTCTTTATGCTTAAATAAGCTGTTTTAGAACGCAATTTACAATTTCGTCAAAATAACCACCTTGAATTTATCTTGGTATGGAACAAACTAAACATTTCATTGTCATATAAGAATTGAATCTAATAACTAACTTTAAAAAGTTTAACTTGCAGGGTTGACAGACTGTACAATCTCTTGAATTTCCCTGATTTTTACAATATAAATCACTTTAACATTCTCACAATGAGAGACGCTTTTCGTATTGAATTAGTTTTCGGCTTAAGGCAGTGTTTTAACCTTTGCGATTGTGAACATAAAACAGATAAAAGTTTATTCAATTGCCATTTTCTAACAAAAGTATTCTAGCCTAAAATTAAATATACTTGCCAAGCTGTACATTGAAATTCTTATTTACATTTATCAAGTAAACGATTTTTGATCCAGTAAAGTCAAGAAATAAACTTAAACGATTCCTTTCGCAAACATTAACTTGATTGAAACGAGCCTCCAACTTTTAATTAAACAGGATTAATTTATCAGAGCACTGGCTCCGATAACACTGACGATTAACATCAAAGTGTTGAAGAATCAAAGAAAATATATTTACGTGAATTAAGAATCGTACATAGGGATCCAAGAATAGCGCCACTCTATTATAAATTAGATAAGAAAATTAAATCTTTCTGGTTTAATCCTCTCTCGTGTGCCTTGTAATTAAATTCAAGCGAATTCAAGAACTAGTGCTACATGTTGTGCCTTAATTTTGAATGTTCCTTTAATTAAAGGGTAGATAAAAGATAGAGGTAAATACAGAACAAAAAGTGTAAAAAAATGTAACATTATTATTTGATGTTCAATTTACATCATGGCAAAATAAATGTAGGCCACTTCTATGTGGCTTCAAATGCATAAAACATCAGGTAGTATCAGGTTATGCAGATACTTTAGATTAAAAACATTACCCCAAAAAAAAAAAAAAAAAAAAAAAAATAGCGTATCGGTTAAAAGGAATTTTTGCTTGATGCGTTTACTCAAATATTCGACCTTAAGCATCCCAGTTTGCATTTCAGATTACCGTGGTATAAAAGGAAAAATCGATAAGACGGTTGAATGTACAGGGTGAGCCCTAGCATTTTTACACAATGCACCCTTTTATAGGCGAATGTCAACAAAGACGAATGATGATGAACGATGAATCATTTTTAGACACTACTCTGAAATATCCCCATCGCAAATCACACAATGTTTGATCGATGCTGCCTATACTTTACTACAACCGAACTTCTTTCCTTTTGGTATTCAGGCAATGAAACACCTTTAGTCAATAAAAGATCCACAGATGGCGCTTCTACATGAATAGGGCAATGAAAAAGATGATAAGATTGTATTTTAGTTACAAAATTATCTAGCTGGACATATTGCCACGAAAAGTCAATTGAACATACAATAGGGCGGCAATCACTGCTAGCATAGCTGCATTCCATAAAGCCTACTTTCAGGGGGAATTTTTCCAAGGCATTGGTTTTGCATTAGTTTAATTCAATTTCTCTAAATGGGATTATTTCGTAGCTTCTCATTGTATCTAGATTTTATTCATGCACTACCTCTGAACTAACCAAAATGAAAACTGAGGATGAGAATGAAACCATTCTTCATGATTTACTACTTTAAATATCGAAAGTAATTTGTTTAGTTATATTCTTGTAGAAGTTCTTTAACATCATTAATTTAAATAATCCTACTAAGTTGAAATGTAAACTGCTTCATCATATATACTGTAGATCTTATATTCGTGTGCAATTACTCTTAACCACGTATTATTAACTTAACGGGAAGTATATAGTTTCACATATCGTCATCCTTAAGAAAAAGAAACATTACTCGGATTTAATTTCATTAAATGAAAATACAACGGTTTTTTTCATTTCTTTTTTCATAATCTGCAGAAACTCACTATCGCTTACCTCGACAATTAAACAAACCGAATTACTTCTAGTAGTGCAGCGAACATCCATTGTTACAACCGCCATAAATTTACAGGAATTTGTAAGGGGTCTATATAATCCTTCATTACATTTCCGCCAGTGACAACAGTTTCCGGAAGCCCCATCTCCCTTTTCAATAAAAAAAGTCCAGTTCCTGTAACCAGCTGTTTTGGCGCTTTGGAAGATGACAGTCGATCAACGACCACATTTCCCCAGCGCAATAAACCTCAATTAACTTCTGGTTAGTCGACGCTTGGTGGATTTCCTCCTTGATCCTTTGATGGGCAGTTAAAAGTGACGCAATCCAGACTGCATAATACATACTTTAGCCTTAAGCAAATGGAGTTAGGACCATGCGAAAGGCGGCCATCGACATGGCCAGAAACGCATGTAAAGCCACAAACAGCCATTAAGTCCAAGTCTTTCATTAAGCCAATCAAAGAATTTCATTTCCTCATGCAGAAAGTCATTGCATCGAGCTTCACAACGTCGACAATACGAGTGGAAGGAGATGGAGATTTTTGGTGGTCATCATTACAAGGATGAACGCATTTTCCATTTATTGCTAAACATCGTCTTTCCCATTCGACAACCACTTCACTCCCGTTTAATTTCTAAAACTGCGTGTGAGTGCATCATCCAAGAAGGTGTGGCTTTTCTAAAACACAATTTTCAGCCTATCGACTTAAGTGCAACCGACGAGAAAATGAAAAGCAGGTTGCAATAAGGACTATGGAAAAAGGAGAGTTGCTATTTTCCCCCCATTTTACTATCATGGATACGATCATACATGCATTCAGTCGATGGACCACACGACAACAACCTTAATATGTTCTGAGAAACTAGTTTTCTGAGACCACGATAATCGTCCAAATTTATTTTCCTTATAATATCATTGGTTTTTATATGTTTTATTACCATTACTTAGCACCATTACAAAATTGATCGTTCAACATGTAAATTGTACAAGACAATTTTAAAATTTTCCTGAGTAACTTTTAGATTTGCTTTATCTATTGTAAGAAATATGAAAGTAGTTATGAAATATTGACAGACTTTACATATATACGGTCCCTCCGAATGAGTAATGTTAGGGAAAAATGTGCATCACGTTTATTTACGATTTTATATATTTCACTACCCTTATTTAGCACAATTATAAAATTGATCGTTTAACATGTAAATTGTACAAGACAATTTTAAGTGTTAAGGCGTTAGGGAGAAATGTGATCCTGTTTATTCTCGATCGATTAGCAGCTTAACATAGGCCTATCCGCTAGTGCTAATTAACCGATTAACCGACTAGTCGCACAGTTGTGTTCTTGCTAACGTTTTGCCCAGTTTCAGCTTTGTAACAGATTTTCAATCACGAAACTAGATTTCATCGATTTTCCACGCCCAACATAGGCAGAATAAACGATGGGCAACTTCCATTACGAAATAAACCATGACCACGTCCAGGGAATTAATCCCGACAGGGTTGGCACCCAGTGAGTTGCAACCTCCAATGAATTTTAGCTGATTAGCAGATTAGCTGAAGAAGGAATTAAATCTTTAACGTATATTGTCAATAAGTGCAAATGTCTAGTAGAGAATATACAATCATTGCAAATGTAAACATCTCAAAACTAACCACGAAATATTAAGATTTGATTCATCTTTTGTATTTCTTTTGTTTAATATCTGTCTTAATTTTAAATTAGAAAAAAGTTGTGAAATAAAGATGCATCTTTGCACCTAATTTCGTGAACATCTTAATTTAAGGTATTTTGATTTTGCAATGTATTTTTCAAAATTGAAATTGTATTATTTTGAAAGAGAAGCAAACAAAATTTCAAAAAATGCAACGAGAAAGCATTAAAAATGCATAACTGTACATTGTATATTAAAAATGAATTTCCTGGATAGAAACGTCATGATTTAATATAGAATACAAGTTATGGCAAACATAGAAGTAATAAATACATTTTCAAATATATTGAATAGTTTGTTTTAATGTAGGTCTGAGTATTAATGGCCTACATGTACATGTATCTTCTTTCAGATGCTGCACTGGTTTAATCGCTCTAAATAAATACATTATATACTTTTCCTTATCTGGCATGAAATAAATTTCAACTTTTCCAGCATGCTAAATGATGATGTTATAATGGGGGATCCAAGATTTGATAGAGAACTTGGTGGATAGCGAGCGCAAAACTTTCATAAAAACGTTAAAATGGCGACGTCATAATAAAAAAAGAGCGACAAAAAAATCAATTTCGTTCGAAATGAACAAAAGCCAGTATTTTAGGTGGAAATAAAAAAGCACTAAGCGCAAGATGTATTAACCCATCAATGGGCTCGTTATTTCCTATGGTGTAAAAACACAAACGAGCGTCTATAGGCAGCAGTCTGTACGCATCTTTTCCCATAATAGCAAATGAGGAGGAGGCTTGCATTCAACTTAAGTAATCGTCGTGAAACAGACGGGAATTCATTGTTTCACGACTTCAATACTCTTGTATGCAGTTCGAGGGCTTGACAAGCAAAGAGGATTTACACACAGAAAAAAAAAATATCATTTAGCCATAACGTATTGTTCAAAATTAGTCATTTCATTTGAATAAAAAGCTTGTAGATTGTAAAGTAAGTAGAAGAAAAGATGTTACTAGCACAGACAGCACATATATGAGACTAAAATAGTATACACCTACGTGGCTTCCAAAGGCCTAGATAGACTAGATTAAAAATTGTGCTCCCATCACAAACAGATTCAATTTTTTGTTGAAAAAATCTGCGTGCATTTAGCGTGCACTTCTAGCAACGCATTTGGTTAATGATGCATTTGTAATACTTCTTAAGAATGCATTTATCGTAAAAAAAATTTCAATTCAATTTATTACTCCACAGTCAGCATAAAAATGACATACATGTACATGTATATGGTCGGGGGCAAAATACTATATGTACATAAAAAATATACTTGTACATATACGCATATACATTGCAATACCAAAAAATTGCAATCCAACGGATATTTTCATGGATACTTTGGCCAGATTTGCACGGGAACTCCGTATTTTCATATTGTTTTTTTATTTTGGGGGTAATATAACAAAGAGTCAACCTTAGCCCAAAGTTATTGTGTATACAGGCTAGACCAGCATTGATGAAGCATTGGGCATGTTGGGTGATGGCAACGACTTCTTTATACGATTACTTGTTATATGTACTACATCTACAAGTGTCATTATTGAGAATTAAGTCAGCAAATGTCCCTAAACTAGAGCAAACCTGCCCTGTCAATGTGTTATCCGGTTTCCCACGCAATCCGGGCCGACCTCTTGAAAAGTCATTTCATTTCAATTTGGCTAGGTATGAAAGTGCTGGATCATATTTGCACTACACGCGTGCCATTATGCCAAGTCGGGAGGCATCCTTTTGAGTTTCTCGTAATATCGCTCCAAAGATTTACTAGCGTAAGAGAATATTATTGCAGGATTTATTTGCCAATGCGCGTCTTTTGTGCCCAGATTCCGCAACCCTATTTAGCATCCAACAATGGTAAGCTGCTAGGAGATACGGGCGAAGATTCCACAATGCGCTCAATTTACGAGCTTCAATAAATAACCCTGTAAAGTGGCATAAGTGTACGCAGCTCATCTTTCCTAATGTCACGCACCTATGCAACGGGGGTACCCCTGCATTGGTGGAAATTTACGTCAACCTCCCCGACTTAATGATATAAAACTGTAGCAAGTAAGTTAATCTCCTTATAGCATCTTAATTCGCTCTACCTCCGCATACATGCCCGAGTTAATATTTGCTGAAAGGAAATGCAAAACCCACTCGATATTGCATGCGCACGAAGACAACAAAAACGAGAAGCAATGGTTGACACAAATCCGACTAAGTTCAAATTAAGGTAGCGTTTTGCTAACTCACTTCCATGGAAGTTGTTAAAACACAGCTAGCCTTTCAATGACGCTAATGGCATTAGATTCTGTTAAGGAGGAGAATCCGAGAGAGGAATCGCACAAACGATACACTGATATTATTTATGAGCCGCAAATCGATGCCAACGCAGGCTGGCAATCGAACCACAAATTACATTAGTCGTACACCGAGGTGAGCTTTCAAATCAAAGTGCTCTTTTAAACTTTTTGCAGCTTTTCCACTCATAATAGTCGACGATGTTGCTTCAACAAATATGCAATTCGAGAATGTGCTAAAACAACGCGGGATGATACTAATAATTCGCCTGTTTGTTGATAGGTTTGAAGGACAGTACCAACAGCAAAATGTACCCTGACAATTAATGGCTAGGGTAATCAGTATAATGTAAAATTGTATACAAATATGTACACTTCGAAGAATGGGTGGGGCTATTACACGAAACATTTTAACACTGCACAAAAATCTCCACTTTCAAATGTAATAATAGTACTCTCCCTATAAATGAATGCTGTATTTACTCGTGGAAGGGCCTCCTCGAGTAAAGGCCCAACCCAGGCTTGAACTATGTTTGCATCCCCATAAACCTTATTTGGCATACAGCAGTAATCTTTTCCAGAATACATCATCAGCAAGCAGTTACACTCAGTAGCATACTGTGGCAAGCTCGTGGTTTTCTAACCGAGCAATTAGCATAAAACACACCGAAAGCCATCATATAAATTCCAATTTGTCACCAATGAGAAATGTCCTTCCTAGAAGAAACAAGGCAATAAAGCAACTGTTGTAGTCAACTTGTACCTCGACGTCCAGCTTCCTATCTGGACATTGACTAATGGGATGCGTGTCGTTTTCGAGCTTCATAAGGCGATATATATGTATTCCTTGATATATGGAAACTGATTAATACATTTGGGCAACAAAGCTCGCGTCGGGCCCATTGTGTTGGATATTAAAATGAAATTGGACGAATCAATCTTTGGTCCGAAACCGCAGTGCTTCAGAGTCGCCCATCGTCCAGGGTGGAAAAAAAAACAGGTCTAGGAAACTGGCGCCCATTATATATTTCAATGTCACCTTGACAGATTGAAACCATAACGCTTGAATAAAATTGCCAAAACTAGCGTAAGTGAAAGCAAAGATTGATGTCGGTCAACTACTCGATCAGACCCTGCATCTTCTACGCTTTAGTGGCAGTGCATCTTGTAGGCCATGTTTGGCATGCTGGACACTGAATCCAATATGTCACAGTACACGAATCCATAAATTTTAGGATCAGTAGACCTAAGGGGCAAATCAGTTAATGGACGATTTTAAGTGCTCCCCAATCCAGGATGGACTACAGAGGAAGAATCAGTAAATACCCATAATCGATTATGTATGTGGACTCGTACTAGTACACCATGCAGGGTGTCCAACCCATGACCCCAAAGAGATATTTGACGATTGGGCAATCATTTTAGGAAAACAATGGATTTGCACTAATATCGACTTGCTCTACTACTTTAAAATTGGAACCATTTACACGTGTTTTGCTTTCTTCAAAAATGTCTTGTCTTTAACTTGCACTGCAAATCAAAACATCTTAAAGTGTTCTCGAAATAACATGCAAAAATGCATCTTAATTTCGCCACTTTTTTAAACTTACATTTTGTAATAAGACGGACAGTAAACAAAAGAAATGCAGAAGATGCATCTTAATTTAAGTTAAATTTTTTAAGATGCATCATAACGTCTTATTTCGTGGACAGTTTTTAAGATGTTATCATTTGCTGTGTGGCAATATCTCTGAGTCTAGAAAACTATTCTATAGAAGGTTATAGAAAGGAGCACATCTTGATGTAAGGAAAAGGTTTAAGAAAAATTTCTTTGTTTTCGAAATCTTAGAATCGAAGAAGAGGATAGATAGTCAAACAACAAACGTTGGATGCTAAGGCAACGCACGAAGATTCGGATGCTTCCGTTTTATTACGAAGCTCACATTTTTTTCCCATCATGCAGAAATGCAATCTCCGAAGAAAGTGTCATAAAACAACAGTAATAAACAGAGAACCGAACCATATTGGTATCAGACCTCGATGCGCCGACACACCCCCGAGGAAATCATATAAATCACATCGTCAGTAAATGCTGGTAAAATATACAAGATCTTCGACTGAGTAAGGTGATGTGAGCGAGAGATGATATTGAAAAATATGGTAACAGTCAAGAAACGGGGGGGACAAAGCCCCCCCCTCCCCCCTTTCACTTGCCGCACTTGCGCAGTTGGAGGACATGCCAGCGACAGAGCAAGCACATTTTTCGCAGCCTGTAACCCTGGTGAATCGTGATTTACAAGTGCTTTCGACAGGTTCATTCCCAAAAGCCAGAGACGTGCGAAGAAAACTGCAAATTGAAAACTTTTTAAATCCCCGAGACCACCAGGAAGGGAATTATGGAATAGCCGCAGCATACAAAAACATGTTTGAAAATGTAGTATCGCGAAGAGGTGGACACTGTCAATATTGGATACTGACACGACTACGATGTTTAACTGAAATCTTATTCAATACTCGTTTAAGGAACGATATCTGCAAAATCGAAGTTGTTCACAAATCCATCAGAAATTCACGTTGGTTTTCCAAGGGTCAATACTACAATGGATTCAATCTTGCTGTAACATGGAATGCAACGTTAAGAATGGGCTTTAACATTACTGAATTGTCTAGATTTCCCCTTAAAAAATTCTGGATACTGAAAATTTAAAAATAGGATAATATGCCTAAGAACCTTTTACTTCGTTGCCCAAATATATTGTATTATTTTTAGAACAATTTATATATAGTGTCCTGCAAATAACCATGTCAAATTTGCATACTTGGAATCTTACAAACAATCTTACTATATTAAAACCGTTCTCCCCGTCATATTTGAATTAAAAATAACACTACTTAGAATTAGTTTTTTTATTGGAAGGTTAGTAAATATACATTACATGAAATTCACATTAAATAAATGTATATAATTACAAACGACTAGACCAAAAATATGTTCCTTTATTTAAAAACGTTTTGAAAATGTCAATTTTATTTAAACCGAGTTGTGTAAAAAATAGTTTTTCAAAGACGTTATGCAACTTTAAATTAAAAAATGTCAAACAAAACCTTTCTATTGGAAATGTGTCTAGATTGAAGAAAAGAAAATCATCGATATAACATCGGAATTCAGCAATGCAAGAAAGTATGTGAAGAATTCAATCTTATTCTCCCCATATACATACGGTCCTTTAATGACTAGCTACATCCAATAACGACACGTAATAAATCCACACCAAAGAACGACGCAATTCCTTCAACATACCCATGGACCTTAAACAAGCAAATGCAAGAATTTTGGTGCGTGAGACATTGTTATTGTCAAGTGTGCCACTTCATTTAACAGTTAATCAATCACTGACCATGCTAGTTAAATTTGTTGAAGCGTTTCATGTTGCAAGTGCGTCATGCATTCTATTAAAGATACTGAAGTTATAATCGAATGAAATTGAATTACATTGAATAAAAAAATTGAATTATAAAAACAAATAAAACTTCACCAACATCACTTTTGACTCTATACTGCTCAACTGCTCATCTATACCATAATAAACAGTTCAAGACTTTCGTTTCTTCAACAATCGAGCTAAGATTGCTTGCAAGTGTTTCCATACGTTGGTTAGGACTGATTAATAGTTTCCATTAGCCCGATCAAAGGCTTTCCAAAAGCCCATCAATCGTGATGTAAAGGCATTCATCTTGTTGCTTCTTCTTCAGAGCATCATGTCCCAAAATTGAATGAATTAGCGAGTTTTACAGCTTGCAAAATTAGCTTGATCGATCAGAAGCGGAAATTACCTTCGACTAGTGGGCGAATTATAAATAAAAAAGTGTGAGAAAAAAAAAAAATGCGATGAGAAGCGAGAAAAAAAAAGTATAGGCCTTAATTCTCCTGCAAAGAACTAAAGTCTGTTAATATATACAACGTAGAATTCAATGAGAAAGAAAATAAAAAGTAATCCGATAACAGCCAATGTAGCGTGAAAATGAAATGGGGTTGCGATGAAAGAAGGGGGAAGATATAACAATAATATTGACGATAAAACAATGGGGTATTGGCATTAGACAAAATGGCGTCAAAAACAACACTATATCAGAGATTTAGGCAAAGGTTTTAGATGCTATGGTGAAAACAATTACTTTTGAAAAAAGCATTTCAGGAAGCTTTTATATACGTATTTAAAAACAGTATTATACTTTGTATTCATCTTGTTTAACTTTATTCTCAAAATTGAATGAAAGCCAACAATTCCATAGATTTTATGCTTTTATGATGTCAAAAACAAATTAGTTTGAGAAACCAATTCGGGGACCATTCATAAAAGAAGTATTTAAATATTGCTGTAATTCTATATAGTACATGTAGTAAAATATTGATCAAATATTAGTGAAAGCTCGTACTTTTTCACAAATAATTTTCCTGGCTGTATCCGATGTTGAAGTCAATGGCATGCAATAATAAACAAAATGTATTGAGTATGAAGAAACCTGAATACAATTTAGCCCAAATGCAAACATTTCGAGTAAACGGTAGAAAAGAAAGAAAGCAAATCTATTTCCAGATTTTCAGAAAAGTCTCATGATTTGAGACATTCATTTCCAATGCATCATCGTCTCAGATGTTATTTTATGGAAGACTGGCGAGTCTAAGATTTGACTATGTGTAGACTGATGAGTGTTTTCTTAACGCAGATTCATTAACAAGGAAAAAGACTAACTCGCTCAATATGGCAGCACAAAACGTCTATTTGATTGATATTGAATAGCGAATTATGCAAATGCGTGCAGCATTCTCATAGCCGTTCTTAGTGCTTTGAAATTTACGATAGACGCCTAATGGGCCAACACATGTTGAATTGCAATACGAAAGCATAGTTTATGAGGCAAAATGAAGATGGGAGCCGATGAAGCGAATCCAATCCAAAAACTAACAACGATTTTAAAGGCGAGCTGTGCATAGGCTCATTTATCGTTTAAAAAGTAAAATTAAAAACCACATAAGACCATACAATTATTTGTAAAAATAGACAATGACTGTCGAAGTAAGAAGAGGTCAAAATGTAATTTTGCACAAACTCAAAAACACCTAACAAAGAAAAACAATGTGATTATGGACTTAAATTACTATAAAAAATACTAGTGATAATGGTAGCAAATTAAACCCCAATATCAATGGGATTTTTTTCAATGAAAATTTTCGCCATGATACCCTTAATATTTTATGAAAGGATCTCGTATAATAAGAATTCCCACTATATATGAATCCACCGTTTGGAGACTAATATCAAGTCAAGAAACTTTCAAAATTTGAAGAAAAAGAATCTCAAGATCTTACAACTTTTCTTCCAGATTAAAATTTCGTTCTAATTTCGTTGCATTGCCCAATAATTTAGTATTAACCTCTAGTACATGAGGATCGATCCTAAAATCCTGACTGTACACTTTAATATAACTTTGGCCAAGGTCTTTCAAGTCAAGAGACTTGCAAAATTGGAAAAAAACTCAAGAACACCCAAGTTCAACTTTCCATTTTTCTTCCTCGTTAAAAGTTTGTCCAATTTCGTTGTATAGACCAATAGTTACGACTTTAGAGCATATGCTAACCTCTAGAACATGAGGATGCTATAATCCTGACTGGACACTTGGTATTCTCCATCGGGATCCACCATTTGGAGGCTCGAGTGCACCATTTCTTCCAGTATATTGAATACATAAGCAAGCAGAATGACAGATACCGTTACATAAATAAGGTTGAAACCCATGCATGGTCGGCACTAACGTAAACACTATTACCATAGAAAAACCTCTAGAGCTTAAGACGCGTAGAAAAAATAGTCAAAAGTTGTCCCAATGCGGACGCATATTTCTGCCCTGGGCAATTTTTCTGCCTCTTTTAACCCGAAGAGCTAGCAATATAAACTGCCGATGCGGGCATATTTTAGATATTCCATTCACATTTTCCTCATCATCCTCCAGAATCCCATCACCGAAAGCAATATTTGGTCGGCAAAGCTGCACCCATTTTATTATTATCAAAACATGTCTGGATGGGGGATGCCTGAAATATGACCAATATACGATGTCGAAGAAGCACCATTTGTACACGCCGTACAACCATTACAATCAAAATTCAGTCGCTTCAGAATTTAGGAACATTCGTGATAGAAGAAGAAAAAATATTTATCTTGCCTCTTTTGTAATAAAACATTCAAAATGGATAGGAATTTGCCTTGTCGCCCTTGTTTGCTAAAGGCTTCAGTTAAAGATGAAAGGTGTACAGTACAATTGTAGATTCTAGGCAATTCTGTATTATTAAATGTACAATTTATGTATAGTGGTGCATTTGTAAAGACATTTAAAACATGTATTTAGCAACAGTTAGACCGACATTGCCCAGGTGCACATCTTGATCAATTTTGAAATATTTCTTTCTAAATTAGATGTCTTAAAAAAGTGGACGTGAAATAATAATGGTAGCGCCACAACCTGAAAATAAACAAAAGTTAATGTCTGACTCGATCTACGGCCACACTTTTTTATTCCCATTTCCAAGCCATGAAATTTAAGCAATATAGATGCATTCCGAGTAATAGACTCGAAAACGTTTACAAAACCTACGAAGCTCTATTTCTATTCATGAAAAAGAAACTTATTTGAACCTTTCGATGAATTTCTTTTTAAAAGTAGTGCTCGCTGTAAACAGTTTTATTGCCATAAAACAGTTGTAAAAAGCTTACTCGCCGTCGACATTTACATTTGCCATGGGAACAAGCGAGCCACATAATGACCCCACAAATTCTCCGTAGACACGGCAACACTACTGCAATCCATGAATTTTTAACGTCTTTCAATATCAAAGCTACGCTAAAATTCATGCCCCGAGAAATTGGTACCCGAAAAGGCCAGACGTTAAAGTTGATTCAGAAATAAAACATGCATTTCGACTGTCTGAATTGGCTTTGAAGCAATTGGGTTACATCAGTGATCTCAACATTTTCGTCTTGGTCATACATGCTAGAAATTAAATGGATCGATTCTTCTGAAAAAAACTATACTGAGAAACCCTTCTCTATTTTTAAATCTGAAAATTGTATACATTTTAATGCACATGTAAATCAAAGTACATCTGTTTTGATGACATTCTGTAATACAATTGCATATACCTGCAAACTTCTAACTTAAAAGTTCAAAACATTCAAGTTAATAAGAAAAATATCCATATTGGAGAAGGAAAGATATTCTGAATTCTAAATCATTATGGGATACATTTTTATTTGAATATTGTATGTACCAATTGAAAATGAATCCATAAAAAGAGCATTTCAGAGACTTCATTCATTAAACAGGCAAATGATTTATTAAAAATATTTTTCCTTCTTCATGATGAGGTTAGAATCCGTTGATAAAAAGTGGTTCTCAAAAATAGATTTAGATATGAAAGATTGTTAAAAATATAAAAATGTATGAGGAAAAAAAAGTCAGAAACAGTATAACTGTATGCAATCGACTAGTTGTGATGAAAAGTTCTTCTAATATGAGAAATATAATATTAAATTCATGTCTCACAGAAAATCTAAAGCAGCGTTGAAACATACAACCGGTTGGGCACGTATTTTACAAATTAACATCCCAGACAGGCCATCGTAAACACAAATTGGGATTCAAATTACCAGTTGCTAATTAAATACCCTGAGATGCTGAACCCCATGAAGGACTAATTTCCAGACCTTTCTTCGATCATCGCCGTGCATTCTGCCAGTCAATTGGGGATTAAGCCGAACGATTCTTGACACGAAAATCTCTTTAAAGATTAATTAGCTTAAGTCCTCGTCTATTATAACGGCGCATTATCCCAAGATTAATGCGGGTTATCATGAGCGCCATTTTCATAAAATTGTTTGCCTTATGCGTCAGTAATAGAAAGTACAGGGTGGGTTAAATGCATATTAAATGACAAAGTGAGATTATTGAAAAACACTATATGCATACACCACAAATCAAAATATCCTATAAATTAAGATATCCACAAAAAGGATGAACAGCTGCATCTATTTAAAACTAATTTATCTTAAAATAAGTTGAATTTTTAATAGGAATTTTCATTAAACAAAATTAAATGCTAAAAATGAATCTTGAATTACGTAAATTTGCGAAAATGTATCACTACGTCTTATTTCAAAGAAAAAAAATCAAAAAAAAATTCATTAGCATGTAAGCTTATATAAAGTTTGGTAGTTATAAAAATGTATAATGAACTGCTAATTATGGATATATAATGTATGTTAATTTATCGCAGTTCCATCTCCTGTACTTTAGCAAGTTGGACGATTTTTGAAGAGCAAAATGTGGGATTTTGCATCCTATTTAAAAGCTAAGACAACGTTGGTTGCTAGGGGTAACCAAAACGTCATTCAAGATTACTTTCTGAATTCCTTCTCAATGCTCTCAATCTAAAAACTGGAATTACGATCTCCAAAGTTGACTTCAGCAAAATTGGAATTTAATATATAATTTTACACAAATGTGAGTTCAGTCTAATTCCACCTACAAGAACGTTGGTTCATATCTAGATGTGAAAAGAAAATGAAGTATGGAAAAATCATCCTTCCCAAAAAAAAGCTTAAGATTTTGCCAAAGATTTTTCCAATAATAAAATAATCTTAATCTCAATTC
Source organism: Xestoiulus laeticollis (assembly GCA_034698905.1). Classification (NCBI taxonomy): domain Eukaryota; kingdom Metazoa; phylum Arthropoda; class Diplopoda; order Julida; family Julidae; genus Xestoiulus; species Xestoiulus laeticollis. Next base: position 3,023 of record JAQGCC010000158.1, on the reverse strand, counting down.
TTACAAATATGCGTAGGTCTCTTTATGTAGGCTTCTTAAAGATTAAGCCAGGTTTTCATTTAATGCAATAATCATATTTCGGCATACACGGCCAGAAGTCATGAATAAATAAAATAATCAGCACAACTCAGATTTCATAAAAAAATTCAATGCAAAGCTTAGTAAAATTTAACTATGCATTAAAATCTTTTCCAATCATTCAGCAGAATAGTCAGTTATGAAATACTCAATATTGTGAGCATTATCGTATGAAAGAACATTATCGAGTAATGACTTTTTCTCCTTTCAGCAATTAGTACAATGCACTTTGAAAACGCATTAAGCGTTCACGATTTATTGCACTGCAAATCACGATCATTTTTGTTAATTTCAAATACATTGCCAGGGAGTATTTGCCTATCCCGAGAATAAATGAATTTGTAATTGCAAAGCTTTTAATTTACACTGACACTATAATAAGACCAAATAAAAAACAAGCATATGAATAAAGACTAGCAATTAAAGCTCTCGTTTAAAAAAATCCTTTAGAAATAGTGAAAAAGTAAAATAATATTTATGTCGATTAAAATCCTAATGAAAAAAAAGTCAAATATTCAGATTGGTAAACAACATAAATGTAGCATCAAAGGCCAATGTGAACAAAATCTGATAGCATTGTTAGTATAAAGAATATGAGATAAGACATAATCAACAGTTCTGAAACGGATCCCAAGGGTTTATGTATGATTATTTTAGTACTTAGGTTCATTAATGAGTATACATGATTCTGTAAATGGTGAGGCGATTTTTTCATAAACTGCATAACATAATATATTATTCAGAAATGAATCGTATGTAAGCCTATCTATTATGCATGGATGTGTTTACTTTACGTTTTATATTAATAACAAAAACATTAAAAATGATCTAATTTTTGAGTAATTACGAGATTCTGATATTCATGTATAAATCTCGATGAAAACACAAAATGGAAAAATGATGCTTAGAGTAAACTGCAATAGACTAAAATAGTATCGTAATATAGTATACATGTAGGCCTACATCAAACTAAGAGAAAAAATGCTTTTAAACCCACAATACACAGCTTGCAATGTAGTGATAGTTGGAAGAACCTGCTCAAACAAACTGGAGAATAATAAATTTAAACTAATCACAATCCATATTAACTATATGTAATACAACCTTTTAAACAATTGCAATATTTCAAAATATTTCAAAAGCTATATCAAAAGTTGTGGTTATTGTAACAAATAGTGTTTATTATTTCAACATATTGAGACATGACTTCTGCGATAAAGCTCTAATTTTAGCATTACATTTTTGATGCATGGGGAATTAAAACAGAATCTTTGGCCGATATTTGGGTAAAAGTTGTCGTTTTATTAGAAACTTTGGTCCTCCAGCGAACGCGAATCTTCAATTAATAGTGAATTTATGTCCTCTACGAGCTACTCCTCCAGAGATTAGTTGCCAAGCCCTTTAAAACCAAAATGCAAACAAGGGGTTTTGGCATCCCTATAAAATGAGCAATTTAGGAAAGTAGATGGGCCATACCCGGCTCGCTAGATCGAATGCTACTCCCAACGCACTTTTATTATCATTGCAAGATTTTTATCTAATTGAAGAAATGCGGCATTTCCGAACAGCTAGCATATTTCTACATTTTTATGCTCATATTGGATTGTGCCGGCAGGCTCATACTTTGTATTTCTTAAGTTTGCTTGCCTCATTGTCTGTAAATTACCACGTGAAAGCATTTCCCACTTTTTCAAGATGGCGGCCGCTATAAAGCCATTAGACACCGCAATTATGTGCAAAAAGATTGCTGCCAATTTATTGTCCCAAAGGGGGGCCCGTTCCCCCCTTCGGACCCATTTCGTTACTCCCTTAGAAATACTGCTCCACTCCATTTCTTGGAATAGCAGTTCAGATTGCAAAAAGACAGTGCATGCAAGGGAAGCATCTTGAAATGCGTATCCGTCTTAACCTATTTTTTTCTCCTTCTTCCTTACCGTCCAAAGCCGTCATTTCCAAAATCTTAATTCAGCGACGAATGACACTGCTTATATAGTTAATGACTGGCTGCGCTCACTTTTATTAGTTTTAAATTCAAAGTGGTTGGTGTCTATAAAACCTTCATGGGAAATGTTAACTGCATGCACTCAACTAAAAATCTGGGCTAAGGGAATAGAAAGACGAAGAGTTGCACACACTCCTAGCAACTTTCTCTTAACAAATCGAAATTCCCTCATGACTATCAAATTGCGTTTGGAAATCTAAAGATGACATAACTTTAAAAGGTAATTTCGTACCATAAAAACGAATGGAGCATTTTTTTTTTATTCTGCATCTCTTCTCCTATATGCACTAAACGCATCAGAATTAGTCATAGGTGAATTGCTAGCGGCTAAAATGGAATATTGTACAAGACGGGAATGAGAATTTCAGAACCTCTAAACAGCCCATAATGTAAAATTGCAACAGAAATGATGATGGAAGATCATTGATAAATTATGTTTCTCTTGTATTGGACGTATAGCGGCGTAACGAAAGGGTTGTGAGAGTGAATATCAAATGGTTTGGAAAACCGAGGCTCGCAAATTGATTCACATATGCTTCACATTGTTGCAGCCATAAGTCATTGTCAAATTGAAAATTAAAAATTAAGGATTTAATGAGCCATAAAAATAAACTAAAGAAATATGGTAAATAAGAATGCGTGCAATCAATGACTAAATGCTTTCAGCTAAAACGTTGATTAACAAGCAAACTTTGAAACTAGTATTTTCAATTGAAACAAATTAAGTTTACAATAAACTCAATTGGCAATAGTAACCGGACAGAAATATAATAGAGAATAGGAAATGGCGTTGAGCCATTTTCCCAATATTTTAGGTCACAAATGGCATTGGGCAATTTGTCAACTTCTAAATAGGGGAAATTAAGTATCACACTCAGCGTGTACTTTATAGAATAATCAAACTAGTTTAGCTTGTCTCATTTACATCAGCAATGGACAAAAG
>JAQGCC010000157.1:0-52196 GCA_034698905.1 Xestoiulus laeticollis | reverse complement strand
AGCGCCACTATAGTGAGAACTTTTGTCCCTAACTCGAGTTCCCCATTGAAAAATGGAGGAGTCGGAAGACCAGTCTACATCTATAGATCATGGTATAAGCATAGATGTAAGTTACTAATCTATGGTATAAGTATAGCGTGGCTTTGTAAGTAATGACGTCATCAAATGCGGCGATGTGAAGTATGATGCAGTCGCTAAAACGCCATCTGCTTATGATGTTGTTACCAAGCAAACACGTAATAGGTGGCGCTGATACAAGGCTATGAAATTGGGACACGAAATCGCCAATGGCAATTATTGTCATTAAGTTTTGTAGCTATAGTAATATTTTTTAAATTTATTACAGGTTTGCAGTTTTCAAATAACTAAATATATATTTAAACATGCTAATACCAGCGGTTAAAAAAATACAACCAGCTTGAAAATATAACCGAGCGCAAATTTCAAAAAAAATATCAGTGTGACCACTTGATTTTAAAATTCATAAAATGCTGCTTTTTAAATCTTTAAATTATACTGTCTATATTGAGATCATTGTAAAAAAGATGGCAGATATATGAAATCGATAAAATTATGAAATTTTGTTAAATATTTACCTCATTGGAAATTCCGAGAAATTCGGTCCTCTTGGTCCTCATCAGCGACCTCAATTGGTCTCCATATGTACTAGGGTAACGGGTTCATATTTAGAAAAAAATTTTTGATTGTCGTTAATTTCTGCAGAAAAATGCAGGGTCCTACAAATACTGGGGGCGTAAAGCCCTTTCCTATTGAGGGCCGAATGGCCGATGAACGAGAGAGACTTAAGGGTATGACAACTGAAGAAAGGGCTTGGAGAAAACAGTGGCTCAAGGATCAAGAACTTGCCCATGACGAACCACGGGTTGTACCAGAATTATACAAGGAATTATATAATCCTATAAGACGGTTCTATAGAAAACCTTTAGATGTCATTTGCATGTCATTGATACCCAAAATTGTAAGTTTGTTTATATAGAATCGTATGATGCATTACATTCCTTGAATGGACATTATAGTACTAGGCCTTTCTTGCTCATACATGTTTTATTTCCCTGCAGGGTCTGCATCGAGCAGCCATTATTCGAGAAATCACTCCAAAAATTTTAATGCTGATTGGCTCTGTTTATCTTGCCGCATACTACCTTAAATATAACGGAAACGTGAGTTTTCTATTATAATCAATGAAATGTGCTTAGATTGCAAAGGCTATATATAGCGACACATGTATTTATGTTGGCACAACTCATTGCAATATATTTTAACCTTTACATGTATGCTGGCCGTATTATCTTATTTTTCTTTATTTCAAGTTTGATACAAGCTTGACTCTCGATTCAAATGTGCGGGGTTCGCTTCCCAGTAGAGATCGATGGGAATTTTTCCAACGAGCGAAATTTTCTTAAGTGACTGGGAGAGGAGTAAAACCATCACCATTGGCTCTTTCCGATGAGAGCTTAAATTAAAGCTGTCATACAGCAAAACCAGTAAATTACGTGCATCTATATAGCACTGTCACTACCTACATAGATGTAGCGATCCTTTACAGTCGACACTTGTGTTGAACAAAAACACAGATAGAACATTCGTCTTAATTCATAATTGATACCAACATTTAGTTTCAGGTGAAATTGCACTAATGGAGTAGCTTTAGCCTTTTAGGTTCTCTTGGTTTCGTAAACACCAGGTTTAATATGGATAAATATTGATATTTTTCATGTTTAACTGTTTATTTATATTGCAGGACTGGCAGAAAAAGGGTGGATGGAGTACTATGACTGTTCGACCCAAGTCATTGCCTGTAATTATATTTCAGTTCTTTATAAGGGAAATCGCGCTTTAATACAAGAATTTTAAAGCTTTTCTTTGAGATTATTTTCTTAAAAAATAATTACTTTTGATTACTGGGTGGATATGCAATGCCGGTTGAGCAAATCCATGCTAAGCCACAGTTTCATTTCAGGGCGAAGCTAATTACCACAGATTAAACGACCGTTCAAAGCCTCAAGATTATGCTGATTATGGATTCAAAGCTTATAAAGCCAGAACCTCTTAGAGATGACTGAATAGCATTGGTGTGCAAGATTTAGTACTAACTCCTATGTTATAAGCTACGAGACTTTAAGCTCGTTATCTAGGGAATGCATACTTGTTGTATAGTAAATATTAATTAGCGAAATAAAAGGTGTGCATTTCAGAAAACTTGCTTTTATCATTCTTAAGACATCAATAAAAATTACAGTTTAAATATTTAAAAAAGGTTACGCACAACTCCCAACTCTATAAAACCTTACTGATATAATATGTACCGTTTGGTGCTTACTTCTTTCGGTTATCTTTATTAGCGATGACATATCTTTGAGCAACACCGAGCGCTGGAGAGTAGCCTTCGGCATAAGACAAGTCTTCGAACAACACCTGGTATTCGTCCTGCGGTCCTTTTGGAGATTCGTGAACGATGGCCCGATAAAAGCATGTAGTTTGGGGGTACAAAGCCATTACTGAAAAAAAATCATAGATACAAATTTATAATTATTAATTGGAGAGCATAACAAGATGCCCTGATCAGTGCACCCTATTTACCTAAAGTTCCTTTTGGAAACAGAGCTTCCGGATCAGTCTCTGGATTAGCTCTCATTAGCGGAAGTGGGACAACTCGTCGCCGACTTAAAGTATGACGTTCCTTCTGTTCTTCATCAATGTCATCAACTTCATATCTAAGAAACAGAATTATACTTAATGTAAGAAATCCCGTATAAATTATATGTATAATCACGCCCTTCTCTCTTTCAATTATTCAAATATTCTTGTCTTATTTATTTAAAAAGTCGACATGCAAATAAATTAAACAGACAACAAAAGCAACATCGTGAATCGTAAACCGCAATTACTTGTTAGTGCTGTGATTGTAGTGATCTACTTCTGCTAAAATCCAATTTTCGTCGCCATCCGATATTTTTACAAGCGCGGCAACCATGTCCCGAACCTAATATGGGACAAATTTTAAAAAACCTGCTTTATACTGAATACAAGGTCGACATATGACAATTGCATACCTTGGCAATATAATTATTATCTGCTGGTATTGAACCACACAATGGAGGCGGTTTTTCACCCAATTTCCCAATCCAAAGGCGAAGTGTCAATGCATCATGTTGTAGCATTTTCATCAATGCTCCCCTACGTATAGCTTCTTTGGGACGATCTAAATAAATATCAATATTCTGTAAAATACACATGGCAAGCAAATTCAAGCGTTCGGAAGTTTACCCGTACGTCAATACCTGTATTTTTTGCTTGGATTCGTCTTTCACTTCTTATGGTACGAATCTCTGCAATCTTTTCCAGAGCTTTTCGAAGCAATTCTGCCTCGCTTTCGGCATCTTGGGATGCAGTATTGTACAATCCCCTCAACTTGGTCTAAAATTTCAAGAAATCCAAGATCATAACCTATTTTCATAGTGGATCGAATGAAGGACAGAAGAGGTGACAAACTTTAGGCTCTACCTTGTAATAAGGAGATAATTTTTGCTCATGTTGCATCCGCTCGTGAGTTTTTGCAATATTTGTTAAATTGTGCTCGCTTCTATTGCGTTCATCTTGGCACTGATGAATCAAATGATACAATTCCTTAAATCTTTCCTGAATCAGACTGTTCTCCATTTCGTGATGTTTAATTAAGATATGGACATTAACATTCCCCTACTGATGAAAGCTCCAACAGTCAGCGTGTAGCTCCAACACACAATAACAACTGCAATGCAACACTAATTATTCAATTATTAATTTCACGATACTTTACATTTAAAAGAGAACAATGGTAATACAAATTTACTTACCATATATAAAATAAACTTCACTATGTATTTGGAATAACCGTTCAACATCTCAAACTTGAATATTTTCGATTCAAAAGTTCAAAACACGAACTACACGACACTATACACGAACTTCAAAAACGACATCCACCTTGACGCCATTTTTGTATTAAAAATTAAAACCAAAGACCAGTGTTCGGATTTTAAGAAATATCTTCTACGATAAACTAGCTTGTTCTCGCAAACCAAAAATGCCGTTCTTTGCTAATGTTTTATGTTTACAGTGCGAAATTCAATTTTTGAATTTTTATTTAATAAATTTCTCTTAAATGTTAACTAAATTAGTCAATATTACGACTCAAGAAAATTAGCGAGAATGCAATACCAAACATCATCCCCAAGACAGAATCTTAATATCCGAACACGTGAATGTAGAATCCTCACAAGCGCTAAATTCAATATTGGTTCATAATATATTACCGTTTTTTCAAAATCGGCAGAAAAATAAAGTTGCTTTTATCCCAATTTTTTTTTGCATATTCTGATAGCGGTGATTCTCCTGAGTATTTATCTGTGAATATCTCTAGAAGCGAGCAATAATTATCGAAGTTATGGCAGTTTTTAGCAAATGAAATTTACCCTCCAAAATATGACTAAAATTCAAAGAGACAAAAAGCGACATATCTTCGTGAATTCTTGCTCGATTCCAGAGATATTCGAGATAAATATTCAGGAGAGTATCTGTAAAAAAAATCTGGGAAAAACTTTTTTTTGTGATAAAAACAACAAGGGACCCCCTTATACCGTTTTGGCCAAAAAATAAAGCTACTTTTATTCAAAATTTTGTTGCATATTCTGATAGCAGAGACTCTCCTGAGTATTTATCTCAAATATCTCTAGAATCGAGCAATATTTAGCGAAGATATGGCAGTTTTTAGCTGACAAGATTCACCATTTTAAATGTGACAAAAAGTGACATATCTTCGTGAATTCTTGCTCGATTCCAGAGATATTCGAGATAAATACTCAGGAGAGTCTCTGCTATCAGAATATGCAAAATTCTGGACATCCCCTTGGTGTCATCTTGGGCCGCTAGTATACAAAATCGAATTATGATATAAAACTTCACACTGGTTTCCATTTAAATGAATTGTATTAATCATAATAATGCGTAGTGATTTCACAAGAGCACAATACAGTTTTGTGAAGACAATAAAGAATAAAATGGTAAATTGATGCTATCGATTATATATCAAATTTTGCAATAAGGGTTAAAAGTAATTGTTACCAGATAACTCCAGGTTTGAAAAAAAAAAAAAAAAAAAAACATTTACATTGACAAAGTTATTACTGATGCTATATAAAATGCAAATTACAGGGAAAAAAGGCCATGCAATGTAATGGGATGATTCCTTATATTAGATGATCTTAAAATAGAAATGGATGTGGCCTGATTTCATGTAATTAATTAAATAGAATGGGGTTTTATGGTTGCATGCAAGGTTTAAGAAGCATTACCATAAGATTCACTGGGTTGAACGTCTCCTTCGAGATGATCTTCTTCCACCTTTACCGCGACATTTTTGGCAAAACCAAGAACCTCTGCAAAATGAAAAACAGTAATTATTAGAAAGAGTAAAGGTACGAGCCAATAATCTCTGAAAATCGTCATGAATCGTCTTAGTATATTATTTAGAATTGTTTCACGAATCAAACCTTGGAATATTTCTCATGGGAGGATTGTGACAAGCCGGGTGCCAGGCCTTAAAACATTTCACACACAGCAAGCGCTCCTCTTCCCTTTTTTTACATTTACTGCAAGCCTCTGTTTTCTTCATGGCATCAATTGCATCTTCCTTTAACGTTTAATAGTTTGAAATTAAATCCTTTTTTTTATAAAGCCACATTCGATTAATTTCAATTTTAAAACAACAGCACGATTATATTCACCTCTTCAGAGCTTTCTTCCTCTTCATTATCCTCTGCAGATTCTTTCCTCTCACTCTCCTCCTTAGATTTCTGAAAATATTTTCCCAAACAGTTTGTAAGTCCCGATTATAAAGCAAATTTAAAAGCTGCTTGGACATTCAAGTCAAAAAATATATACGACTTACTTTGCAAGATGGACAAAACCAGTCATCCTCTGGCACACTGCGTAGTCGTGGACGTAAACAACCCAAGTGAAAACCTTTGGAGCAGTTATCGCACAGAAGAAGCGTATCTTCGCTATTTTTCCTGCACACTTTGCATTTCTATTTTTGTAAAAATAGAATGTAAAAATAGTATAACAATAGAAAAATAATTTCTTTTCCATGCACATCTCTAGATATCTAAAAATTTAAATTTTAATTAGTTTAGTTTGCATAAACGTACCGTTTTTGCTGAAGACTTGTTCCATTCAATGCAAGCAGAAAATAGTCCGAGAAGCACGTGCAATCTCGACATCGTTTGGCAGGTTTCAACCATGTTCTGCCACGTTTCCAAGTTGTTCGTCTTGTTAAGCTTTTCTTTCTTACTGGTTTCAGCTTTACGGTTATTTGGATTCGCACTTTTAAATGCTCCGCAAAAAAATTTGGGATACAGGGATTTCTGAAGTGCCAAGAGGCACTGGGCAAAATCTTTACACGTGCTTGCATTATCCACGTCTGAATACCACTTGTCGGGGTTACTCATTTCGGCCAATACGCCTTCAATCATTTTACTATGTACTTCAAGTATTTCCTAAAATAGGAAGTTCTTTTTAATAATTTGCATTCATTGTAAATGCGTTAATTAGTAACATTTTGCCGAAGATGCTTACGTCTCGGAAAGCTTCCATAATTTCCAAATCACCGTTAGAAGGCTCAGTTTCATCTTTGGGTCTGTCAACAAAAAAATTCAAATGATCAATTCTGTAAATCAAACTTAAGTGAATCGTGATACGGTATTTTTAGTTCGTACTTTGCTTCTGCTTCTGTAGCAGTTATAGATGATAAATGGTTTTTCAATGACGTTTTCAGCTTATCTTCATCGTCCTCTAACGAAAGGCACTGAATCAACGATTTCACTTCGTCCGTCGTTTCGTATGCAAACCATCGGTTTTCAAGTTTGTGGGATACATCGCTAAAAACAAAAAAAAAATTGTCAAAGTTTTATCAACAGAAATGGATTATAAAGAAAAGATAACAAGGACTTACAGTTTTGCTTTCTTAGTAGGGGATTTTGGCTCGCAATCATCATTTATCTGCAATCATTGATTCAAATTTAAATTCTGACAATACGAAAACTCCTACTATTAAACATGATTACGTGTACTACCTTGTTATTTACATCCATCGCCTCCCACCATCCTTTTTCGAGAACAATTCGAGATGCGAAATGAGAAAACAACCAATATCGTGACATATTTCTGTCAATCCCCAACGGTTTAAAACCTCTCAGTGCATTGAATTCTCTTATGTGGAACTAAGATCGACGTGAACGTTAGAATAAATTTACAGAACCAAATTTTAGGAGTCTAGTAGAAAATGTTACAATACCTCCAAATTTTTCTTGAAATCTTCTTCGTCTTTTTTTCTCTTTAGTTCTTCTTTTTCTTTAAAAGCTCTACGGAACGGATAAAAGGCATTAGTTATCGAAAGATAAATTGGAAAATACGAATAGCGCATAATCCAGACATTGCATAGGACATACTGTGCTCGTTTTAACTTCTCCATTTTCAACTTTTCTTCCTTAGCTTTTTGCAGGGAAATGCGTCGAGTGGTAAAACCGCTTTGCTCATTTTGCCCATTTTCTGCGGAATCTGTTGCCTGTTTCCCATAAAAGATAACTGGACTTAATTCTTGAAAAAAAAAAAAAAAAGGAATTCGATTAGACTTGTGATCTTTTAAGAGGGTTGCATACCAGAATAAGCCTTTTTTTCTAAATTATTTTTTTATTTAATTTTGGAAACAGATAGGAACAAATGTAATGTACGAGGACCTAGCATAAATATTCAATTATTTGTTAAAATTTTTTGTCTATGTATATGCATATTCCATTTCATGTAAATATGTCCGTAAAGTTTACCAGACACTCTACAATTATAAACTTTACAGATTTATTTCCATGAAATGGAATATACATATACATAAAACAAAAAAATTAAACAAATAATAGAATATTTATGATAGGTCCTCGTACATTAATTTATTCCTAACAGTTTCCAAAATTAAATTAAAAAATAATTTAGAAAAAAAGGCTTTTTCTGGTAAGCAACCCTCTTAATCGCAATCAAAATTTTGGTTAAAACTCTAGACTAACTTTGATCGAGCGACGGCTTTTGCAGGTCGTTTTCATTGCTTTTCGGAGTTTCGTTTTTAAGCATTCTCTTGATTTTATTTTTCTCCGCTGTGGCATGTAAGTTTTCGATTCTTTGAAAAGTAAAATAATACATTAATACATTCGAAATTACTGACGAAGCAAGTGACTTTCAAATACAGAATATATGCGAGCAAGCTACCTTAGCTTTGTAAACGTCTTCTGGATTTCCTCTACATAATTTTCAACAGTATAACACTCCAAAACGCTTGTACATAAATGACCAATGATTTTTAACTTGTCATATGGATCAAGTTGGTGCAGCTCTTTGTTTGATAGAAAATCCAGCTATAGAATACAAATAAGGAATTATTTAATTGCATTGCTAACACACCGCTACGATCAATAAGATCAGGTGCCTAATCACCTTTTTATCTAGCACAAATAAATCCTCGTCATCTTCTGTTTCTTGTAGCCAAAGCCTGGTTAATTCCGAAGCAGAATATATCGTGATTGGCACCTCTGACAACGAAACGCCGGCTTCTTCATACGCCTTAAAAAGGAACAAAAGTCAAAAAAGTTGTAGTGATAAACTGCACTTTAAAACATGTAGATATTCACCTCGGCCGAACAACCCTGTACAAGAGTTCTCAACAGGCACGCAAGAATGTTATTTAAGTAGGAAAATCCATTAGAACCCGCCATGATGGCTTCCATTAGCATATCTGTAAAAATATACAAGATCCCGATGAATGATTTATATGAACTACACGTATCCTAACCAATTGTTTACAAAGCCTAACCTATTGATAATGGAAATGACTTGTCCGGTTGCAAAATATTGCGATAAGAACTCATAAACTGTATGACCATAGCTGCATCTCCAAACCATTTATTTTCAAATCCTGGCGGTGTTTTCACAGGCGTTGGCAGTGGTAATGGTTTCACTGTTTTTTTAACGTAGGAAACGCCCTAAAATATTAACGTAAAAATTACTAATGCGCCAAACGTAAACTTTTAAAATAACTGGCAACACAATATGAAAATAAAAATGTACCTTTTTCAAAATGCCATCTAAAGTCCCTTGTGACGATGATTTCGCATGTTTCTTTTCCTGTTTTGTGTTACTAATTCCAGATATTAAAATCGGTTTAGAGTTAAGTTAGCATTTAATTGCAATATGATAATCATTTGAAAACCTGAAACTTACATATGATTAGCAAAACTGTTGAATGAAATCTTTTTGACCGACGATTCATCGGATGAAGATTTATCGGAGATGGTGGAAGTGCCGCTTTTTTGCGATTGATTGGATTTGGCAGCAGCGTTTTTCTTCGAAATAGCTGCATCTTTAACAGCGCTTGATACATTTTCGGAATCGGCTGCTTTCTTTGATCTTTTAACCTTTTCGGGTTGGTCTTTACTGCCGTTACATTTTCCATTGATGGCAGCTGGAATATCCAGTTTCTCTAATTTTACCGAGCAATTATCGGAATTGATTACAGATGGAGAGCCCAGCTTTTTGCTCATGTCAAATAAGGTCATTTGTTTCATCTATAAATAAAAAATAAAAAGTATTTCTTAGTAAATACATTCCACACAAAAATAGAATGGAAACAGAAAACACATACTTTTTTATTGGGACTGCTGCTATCTTTGTTCTCTTTCCCACAGTCTAGCGATGTGGATTTTTCTTTCAATTTAGGTTTCTCCATATTTGCCGTATTGCTACTGGTGCCTTCATTTCCATCTTCTAACCTCATCAGTACTACTTCGGGTTCGAGCGGAAGAGTTTTTAATAACTTTGCCCATATTGGAGGGACTCCTGATTTAGGAGATTTCGCAAGGGTTCCCAGCTTTCGTTTTTTTACTGCAGGCTGCAATGTGTCGTTTTTTAAAGATGCTTTCTTATTTTTCTTTGCTATCGTTTCTGAGTCGTTATCCAATTTATGTTTTTCTGTCTGTGAGGGAATAAAAGCAACTTATTAATTTTTCAAAAAATGTCTAGCTAATGTACATGTTATGCCTAGCAAATTTAGGAATAGCATGCAAGACAGCATTAAAGGTATAATAATTTCGTTCTATTAATTACCGATGCGGGTGCAGGTTTTACATTTTTCTTTTGTTCCGGCAACGCTTCTTTCAAGATTACGTTTTTCTTTGGTTTTGTTGTTGAAATCTTTGTGTTTAACACCCAATGTGAACTTCCAGATGAATTTTCTACATATTTTGCATTAGCATGTATGAAAGCATGTAACACATTCAGTGATGGCGAGCAAGGAAACCGTCTGCAAATTGAAACATGTTTTATTAAAATATGAGTTAATCATTATTAAGTATTTCATTATGAGAAATAAATTTGTTCAATCGGCCAATTCACACACCTCAAGGCAGCACACGGAATAGAAGTAACGACTTCGTTTTTTTCAACAAGTTTTATATCATACGAAAATGCGGAATTCTTGAGTAAAAGAAAAATGATAAGTTATAAACAAGCATTTTAATCATTCCTAAACCAAGTGCTAAAAAATACCGTACTGATTCAGTTGGAGATGCCGATGCATCCGGAGACTAATATTTAAGACAAAAAAAATAAGAATATTAGCATGGAAATGCATAAAAAAACATAGCCATGCACTTTAATAAACAATTATCAACTAATATTGCAGTTTTACCTTTTTCTTTTTGCAAACAGTCCTCTTGACTACACTTCCCTTGATTCTATAAAAAAAAATTCAACATTTTTTGATTTTAACAATGCAGATGTGTTTATGTTAATTCAAATTGTGACAAAATTAAAAGCCTAGAGCCAGAAAAAGCGCTTTAATGAATTTTATCATACAACACTTCAAACCATTTTCAGAAAACTTTTCGACAACACACCTGTCAACTGAATTTAACTTGATTTTTGAATGATAACTGCGAACACAATTAACTTTCTGAAATGTTTTTGGATATTCAAAAACGAGTCATCCGCCATGGATCACATGGAATGCAAGCAAAAAAAATCAGCTACTTTGGACTAATATTAACTTATTTACAAATGTGCTTACAAATTAAGCATTGGTATAAAAATTAATTTATAGAGAACAGCAGAGAAATTTTATTGGTTTCTATCATTCTATTGATTTTATTTAACTGGATTATTGGACAATAAAATAGAACAATTCAAATCAATAGAAAACAATTTCTCTATTGATATTTTGACCAAGGAGCTCATACATATGTATATACAATTCGTATAAATTAATTCATAAGAATTTGTTGTGTAAACACAAGCCCCCAACTCTACATAATCATCAGATGAATTTTAAACACTTACATGTTTCCATCTTGTCTTGCACCAACGAGTTGAACAACTTCCCCAGGAAGAAAGAAAAACTTCAAGTGGTTGTAAATATGAGTTGAAAGCTCTTCGAGACGAAGCTCATCTGAAACAAAATCGAGTTATTTATGAGCATATTATAATTTCAATTGGAAAGATAAAAGATAACAAAACATAACGGTGTATGCTTACTTTCATTTATGAGTTTTAAAATAGGCTTTCTTAGAATCAAAGGAATTCTGACAGGTGGAGTTTTCTCGCGAGACACATCTGTATTGGCCGCCGACATTTTAGTTATTTAGTCTTAGGAAATCCAAATTCGATATATAACTACTCGAAATAGTATCAAAAATCCTTTTTCACCGTTTTCCGAAATAAACTTCCTTGACTCTAATCGTGAACAAGGAGAACGGCGGGAAACAAAGTGAAGTGGAATACTGGCGGGAACATCGACAGTGTGACCAAACTACGCTGTAATGAAATTCTGAAGTTCATTGCCAATGTGACAAATTGACACCATAATTAGCCCGCTCGAATTAGCCAATCTAAAAAATAATAAATATACATGAAAAATAAAGGAATTATTTCAGTAATTAAAATTCACAGTTAAAATCAATAAAATAAAACATTAAATATTTATAAATTTAATTTAGGTTAAATTAGGTTACAAGCTCCATTCATTTTACCCAGATTTAATTTCTTCGTAAAATTGTAAACACAAGACTTGAGCAAATTTATAACATTCCTTTCTCGAAACACATTCTAATTTTACAGTTGAATATGAAATGTCATTTTTATGCCATGTTTCGAGCGCTCCCTAGGAGCAGCAAAGTGTCGTTGTAGTACTATGTAGCCCAAGTAAAACGATAAGTTAATTCTGTTGTTTTTCAATTTTTTTGGTTTCGAGGAGGTTTCTGTGTTGACCCTCGAAAAACAGATAAGTAGATTAGTTCTCTGACTTTCATGAAAGCCCGAGCTTATGGCATATCTCTGACTCTAGACTGATATGAGTGTTTATCTGATTCGCTGTACTGCCGTACGAGGGACAATCCGTCAATTGTTCGCAGGGCGCAGTAATTCACTAAGGTTAAATTTAATAAGAAGCTTAATTCCCGTAAAAATGCCCGAAAGTGGAATTCGAGCCGACTGGGACATGCGTCTTTATTCTCCCGAGGATATTCCTAAACAAGTGAAAGAGCTTATTGACCGCAGCAGACAAGTTTACGATAAAATTGCTGTTGTGCCAGACGCAGAAGTCAATTTCGACAACGTCATCAAGGCAAGAGCCCTAGCCAATTAATAAACCTAATTAATATCCTTGAATTTTCAGCAAACATATGCCACGTGCCAATAAGTAATTAACGACATGTAATATGCAAATGTGGTCGACAGTGTTCACCCAATCGACCTTTGACCCCTTGCAACATTAATTCAGCGCTTGGTTTGTTATTTAAATCTGGGTTTGTGACCATGCGGATCGAGTTTCGACCAGCTAGGGCCCAGACCCAAACAATCTAAACCCTGCAGGGTTGAACATATTTAGTCGCTTGACTTTTAAAATTCAGTATATTTCTAAATTTAATTGACTTTTAAATTTATAATTATTAACAAATTAAATTTGGAAATATTAATTAGCATGACATGTTATATAATTAATTACATTACAACAGGTGCATTCACAAAACCTAATGTACAATCTTGCAAGGATGAAATATAATTTGTATTAATTTGCAGAAGCTTGCACGCAGAATAGGCTGGCCGCGAGCTGGATAAATTACATTATGGGCTATATAATTACATGTACATGTATAAAACGGCATTATATGGCAATTCAAGCATTCTGTTCATATCTATGGCCGAACCAGACCCCTGCAATTTCTACTCTTGAGATGCCATAATTAATAAGGAATTTATTGTAATGCAGATAAAAAAATCTGATACGATCGATAGCATTATCAAAAGCGAAATAAAATTTGGATAATTAAATTTATAGAATTTTATACATGTACTATTAAACCTTCGTCCAACGGTGCACATTATAAAGCCGGCTCTACACTCATGGCGACACATCTTGCCGAGTCCCATCAAAATGTCTTTGCCATATCTCCCCTCCAAGGGGAGATCAGGCGAGTCAAGACGAGGACGCCTTCCACACTCTGGTGTTGGCATATTTTCAGGCAGTCTCGCCATGAGTGGAGTCTGCAGCATGAGAAAGACTCGCTTACATGCGAGACAATACAACTTGGTTTAACCTGGCTGACACTGAAGCTGCATGCGCACAAGGAGAACTCCACGCATCTAACCTAACCCGAATTGGGTGTGAAATGCGATTATGCCGAGTTTTCCTCGTGTGCAACTTCCTGGTCACTGTACATACAGTACATCGATCAACAGCTTTACTCAGTTAAAAATGGCTCTGGCAATACCTGGATTAGTTAGTCTGACCGTGTCTGCAGTTTTCCGCAGCTGTTTCTAGTAAATTCTTCCAATGTTCTATTGCAGCTTGCCTCATCTTTTGCCATGACCTGCAGTATGTGGCCTAAAATCGAGAAGGTTGAATGAATAAAATTAATACACAAATAATTTTCTGATTTACACTAATTAATTGTAGGCCTACATTGTATGTGATAGGATATTTGAGCTAGAGCTAAAATTTTTTTTAATGTCGCAGATAAGGTGTTGTTCATGACAAATATTGTTTCATAAAATTGGGAAATGCTGCAGCCCATGCCAACAAAATTCACTAGAGCTGAAAACCACATAAGGGTTATAGGCTATATTAATTATGTTTTACGTTATTTGTAAAATAA
Source organism: Xestoiulus laeticollis (assembly GCA_034698905.1). Lineage (NCBI taxonomy): Eukaryota > Metazoa > Arthropoda > Diplopoda > Julida > Julidae > Xestoiulus > Xestoiulus laeticollis. The sequence continues at coordinate 37,947 of JAQGCC010000157.1, read as the reverse complement.
TCTATTTGGGCACAAAGACAACGTGTCTTTGGGGCCTGATAAAAAGCGAAGCATTGAGTAAAATCAGCCGAATAGAACCGTGGTTGAGTAAATTTTAACTGCTAATCCAAAAGGTCCTAGGAAAAAGGATATCAACCGTTACGGCCGGGATTATTGTTTATAAAACTTGCTTTTAATTGCATAAACAGTTTAAATTCATTGATATAAACTGGGTACATGTATTCTGCTTGCAGCCCTTAGCAGATGTTGAGTGCGACTATGCTACATTAGAATCGCCTTTGACATTTCCGCAACATGCATCCACTGACAAGGCACTTCGAGAAGCCAGTACCGAAGCATCTAGACAGCTGGAAGATTTTGATGTTGAAATGAGGTATGGCATGTAGCATCGTAACAATCGGCAAACTATTGGGCAGTTTATAATGCAGATCTTTCATGAAATATTCTAGCATGCGAAAAGATGTGTTTGACAAGCTTCTTGCATTTAAAAAAAAGAGCAGCTTTGAAAGCCTGGATGGAGAAGCCAAACGATACGTTGAGAGAAAGATCAAATTGGGAATGCGCAACGGTAAATGCACCTATCACTGAAATCCCAGATTCTCTATTGCAAAATTGCAAAACAAATGCTTGCATTATACACTAGGTCTGCACTTGGCTGACGACATTCGAGAGGAAATCAAATCGATCAAGAAACGAAAAAGCGAACTCGGCATCACTTTTCAGCGTAACCTAAATGAAGAGAACACCGTATTGGAGTTCTCGGAAGAGGAATTGGCAGGTCTTGCCAGTGACTTCTTGGAGACGTTGGAAAAGGTTAGGACAATGGATAACCAACTTAGTAATTTTTCGAAGTTTTTGCAACAATGATTATATTTCATTGCTTTTACAGTTGCCATCTGGAAAACTGAAAGTTACTTTGAAGTACCCTCATTTTTTCCCGATAGTTCGTAAAGCAATCAACGAGCAAACCAGGCTCAAGATTGAGACTGCCTTCCACTCAAAGTATGCTCGAGTAAAACAAATACCCATTTATCTTACTTTAGAACATGATTGGAGACTTGACCATTTCGATTTTCGCTTTGCAGATGCATGGAGGAAAATACGCCAATTTTGGAAGAACTTATACAATTGCGTCATAAGGTACGCTTTCGCTCATTTTAAATCATCTATATGGCTTTGCAAAGTTTTGCTAATTCTCTTTTTTTTCCAATTTTTTTACAGCAAGCCAATCTTTTAGGATACCCCAATCATGTGACTTTTATTACAGAACTTAGAATGGCCAAAACCCCTCAAGCAGTTAAAAAATTCCTTGAGGAATTGGCCGACAAACTCCGTCCATTGTGGATTAAGGAAAAGGAAGTCATGCTGAAATTCAAGGAAGAAGAGGTAGCTCTATTATATTGGATTTACCAGTGCTTTTACTAGAATCCAACAATACTAAATGACTGGTTATAATAAATGGCTATTCGATGTCGTAGGTCAGAGACAAAGAACACCCTGTTGTGACATAAAATTCCTACTTTCTTTGATTTTAGGAATTGGTTTTAAAAGTTAATATCTTAAAACATTCTAACGCTTTAGTGTGTAGACTCTCTTCAGCATTTGGCAAAAATTGTATTTCTGGTGTTCAATAGAAGACAAGTATATTGTTGGGGCAAAAAAACTGTCATTTCAAGCTTACCAAAACCGTAACAGCAAACTGACACATGTATGCATTTGGTTTTGTTTCCAAAATTAGTGCAAATCGCAAGGAAGAAAATTCGATGGTTGTTTGAATTACTGGGATTGCCGCTACTACATGGCCATGGTAGAAGAAAAACTGTATGCCGTTGATCAGAATCAACTAAAAGAGTATTTCCCCATTCAAGTGGTAACCAAAGGTCTACTGGAGATATACCAGGTTTGTGAAAAGCGTTGTTCACATTGCAGATTATATTATTGATAATTGCGAGAATACTAACACAAGAAATGATTCGTAGGAGCTTTTGGGTGTCAAATTTACAGAAATCGAAAACGGAGACGTGTGGCACGAAGATGTCCGCTTGGTGAGAAAACGTCCGCGAACAACGGATTGCTTGAATACAAGTTGCCGAGACATGTTTTTTTTTTGTATTGCAGTTTCGGGTAAATGATGCAAAAGACTATCAATTGTTAGGTTACTTCTTCTTGGACCTTTTTCCGAGAGAAGGAAAATTTGGTCATGCTGCCGTGTTTCCGCTTCAGGTAAGAATGGAATAACTCCGGCAGTCATGGAAAAAACAGTTTTAACGTGTATTTTTTGCCAAGTAGCCAGGCTGCATTTCTCACAATGGAAATCGTCAAGTAGCAGTAGCTGCCATGATGGCAAATTTCACAAAGCCCACAAAAGACAAGCCATCTTTATTGGATCACAAGGAGGTAGGATACAAGACTGAATTAACCATCATTCCTGGATCGGCTTAAAAAAGCTCGTTAAAATCGAAGCCAGTAACATGTTTTTTGTTCAGGTGGAGACGTACTTTCACGAATTCGGTCATGTAATGCATAACATGTGTGCGCAAGCCAATTACGCCTTATTCAGCGGGACCTGCGTGGAACGTGATTTTGTGGAAGCTCCATCACAGATGCTAGAAAACTGGGTTTGGGAGAAAGAGCCTTTGCAGCGCATGTCTGGTCATTATAAGGACGGAAGCCTGTTACCAGATGATGTCATCGAAAAGCTAATTAAATCTCAGGCCGCTAATGCCGGAATCTTCAATTTGCGCCAAATCGGCCTTGCAACATTCGACCAACATATACACACTTTGGATAAGGTACATGTTACTAGTAATAATGTAACATTAGGGGTACTGAGGTTCATCATCATACAGTGAAACCTGTGAATAGCGCACCCCTTTGGAACCACACCGTGAAGTGTGCTACTTGGAGGGGTGTGCTATATGAAGGTTCAGTTAAAGTGATGACCATAGTAAATCAGATATTATTATCCTAATGAAGATGCACAAATATATATGTTGCAATTTAAAAGGTTTTTAACATTAACAAAACCGAAAAATACATATAGAAAAGAAATATACGCTTGATAAAAACTACATCTAAGAAGATGTAGTTATCATTACTTTATATTGGGTGTACATGAATGCATCTAAATACCTTTTCTAAATGGTAAATATGCATTCACTATGTTAATGTATTTTATTTGACCTCCCTCATTTATCTATTATCTCCCTCATTTTGGGATTTCCCAGTAGGTGAAATTTCATTGTTGCATGCTTTGACGTACGTAAAACCGTGATTTTGTCCCAAGAAACCAGTGCGCATGTCGTGTTTTGCACAGAATATGCTATATGGAGGTAGTTTGTTCCATAAAATCGATCCGTGCCTACTGCGAGAGTGCGCTACTCCCAGGTAGTACGCTATATGGAGGGCTCTTATTCGCAGATTTCATTGTACCTCTGTCATTTTGTACTATTTGTAAAAGTCAACTAGTTGATTAGAAATGTGCAGCAACCTGATTGGTCCATGGCTGGTAGGGAAGGTACGCACCCAAAACTGTGCTTTTACGTTGCCTGGGCTGCAACTACATTACCCGCTCAGTGCACATGCACGACGAATGTACGAAAAAAAGGGCATGGCTAGTCATACGAAATCTACGACAAGCCCGAATACCCCTATTATAAAGGTTGCTTTACAACAAATTGAATTTTTGTCTCCTTCGATCAGGCCAACACGCAAGAACTCTTCAATCGACTATTTAACGAAATCACTGGAATTCCTGCAATCGAGGGTACTAACATGCCAGCATCTTTCGGCCACATTGCTGGTGGATACGATGCTCAATATTATGGCTACCTCGTAAGTTATATTTAAATTTATCGTAAATAATCTGTATAATTGTATCGATCTTTCCAAATTAGAATATGAACTTGAGAAAAAAAGTTACTTACTTTAAAATATTTCTAAATTGCAGTGGAGTGAGGTATTCAGCATGGACATGTTTTACTCTCGCTTCAAGAAGGAAGGCATTATGAATCCTAAAGTCGGCATGGATTACCGACGATGCATCTTGAAGCCTGGCGGCTCTGTGGTGAATATTATAATTCATTCCTCTAAAAGATGTGAAAGAAATTCTTAAATTAAAAACCGATCAATAATAACGTGACATTTCTTTGTTTATAGGATGGTTCGGAAATGCTCCAAAATTTCCTTGGACGAGAGCCCAAAGTGGAATCATTTTTGCGTAGCAAAGGACTCTACGTCGATTAAGGATATTAGAATCAACTAAGGTGGTCTAAAAGCAACCATTTTTGATAACATCCCGTTTTTATTTTGCTGAAAAATATTTTGAAGCCAAACAAAGGATAAAACGCTAGTAATTTTCTACCTGCTTGAATAAAATTAACTTTTTGTTTATTAATAAAGGGAATTACAAAAAAAAAACGTGATATTAAAAAGGAACGATATATTTTGCGACTAGTATCACTCGATGGATAAATAAAACGAGTGGGAGAATGTGCATAGGAGATGAAAATGGGACGTAAATCGATGGACGTGGTTCCTCAAGCCACAACAGTCATGTTCCCAGTTTGACCAATGGCAGAACACAAGCTGGAAATAACTACTTGCAGGTAGATACTGGCACGATTGAAAACGACTGTTTTGAGGAGAGTTATGAGCTACTCGCTTGTTGCAAAAAATACTAAAGTCGAACACACTATTCACGAAGCAGAGCATTGGACTGTCGTATACGCTAGTTCTTAAATGAAGCACACAAGGCACACCACGCAACTCACCGCTTGTTGCCCTCGCGAGGATGAACTACGCTCGATATGGTTATCGGGGAAAGGCTAGTGTGCCTTGTCAAGTCTCGGAGCAGGTACTCTCGTAATTATCGGCAGGTACATCCACTTAACAGGAATTAACTTGCACAAACCAGAATGTACGACGACGCCGTATGCACGTAGGCTTCTACCGGAAAGCATTCCTACTTTTATCAGAGTGGGGTTCTAGATAAATAGGTACCACGTTGTCTGGCTTAAATTTTCTGTAATTGGAAAATGAAGCTGATTAATAGCTGTCGATTGTCTGTAAAGCCGGCCATACACGAGGCAATTTCTTGTCAGAGACAAATTCTAGAAATAAAATTTCGTGGAATTTCGGCATGTGTGTCGAAATGAAATTTCTTGCCTGGAAATTTCAATTTATTTCCAGAATGGAATTACATTCTATTCAGGAAATTTATTTCAGTTTCCCTACCAATCAAGAATCAGGAAAATCTCACGTGCATATCACTAGATTACATTTCCCATTTTTCGTATCGATCAGTGCTGTCGATATAGGGATAATTGCAGGATATTGATACAGAATTCTGAAACTTGTTGCTTCACGTGTGGCAAATATTTAAATTTGTTCTTCGGAATAAATTGTCTGGTAATTTGGGGCAATTTATTTCGGCCGATAAATTGCCTCGTGTGTGTGGCCAGCTTAACAAGTCACTGAAAAACCATCGTAATATCCAAAAAGTGCCTACGAATAAGGCGAATGCGGTACGCCTACTATCATGAGAGGATTCTTCTTCATGAAAAGGCGCCACATTCCTTTGTGAAATCCCCTTCCATCCAAATCCCAGATGCGGAAACACTACAACCCAAATAAAACAATTTTATTATTCTGAACCATATGCAGGGATTTGCAGAGGGCATGTTTTTAAAAAGTAATACTTGCCTTGGCAACATGCAACCAGGTCGTAAAGTCCTTGGGCGTGTCCATTTTTATAAACATGATGTACGGCTGTCCCTGTATCGAAGTTAAATATCGGTTCTCAAATTAAAGGACACAATTAACAATGACAATGCAAATCGTCATGTGTACCCACTTCCGTGTCAGGTATGAATCCTTCTTCACAAGGCGATTTACTGTGATCGAGAACGATTGCCTTTTTCATTAGATCATCTAATGATGCTTCATAGTTTTCCTTTTTCAAGCTAAATTCAATTGAAATAAAACAACGTAGAAAACATGAGCTAATCTTTTCGGAACAAAGTAAAGAGACTTTGTTATGCACTACCTTTGAATATTTTTCAGTTTCACGTGAGGTTGTGTGTTAAACGAATGTTTTTTAAAGTAGACGTCTTGGAAATAAGAGTTCATGTTTAGCCCAGATGAGCCGAAATGATAAGTACGAGACACGTCGGGGACTATACATTCCCGATTCTGTCGGATGTCGGGCAATCGCATCCACATGTCCCAATCCCACATCTAGGGCAATTAAAATGGATAATTTAGATCGAGTTAACGATGTGACGGTAAGAAAAGTTTGGATTAAACGCCAACCTTTTCGGGAGTGGGCCACCGGTGCTCCAGCTCTTCCTTGTAAAGACTACGTTTTAATATCCAGCCAAGACCGGGCATGGTTTCTACTCTATACAAAAGGGACGGATCTTCGCTCGTGTGTTCGTAGCCCTTAAGAGTAAAATAGTCAAGTTCGCCGATTTCATTTACGAATTTTTGAAAAGTCAACGCCATATTGCAACATAAAATTACCTGATCGTTCCATGCAGAAATGCAATAGACAGTCTCATCCTCCTCCATTAATGGAATAGTTTGATTAAAATAGCTATATAAATAAATAAGACCATGAGCCATATTAATTAGAAAACCTGGATATTCCAAAATGCAGTACCTAAAAAAATCCAACGAGACATCTAAATCCTCTTCAATGATAACTGCATACTTTGCATCCTAGAAAACGTATTTCATTTTTTAATTCAGTTTAGTAGATTCAATTTTATATCTCAGATTTTGTGCATTTTGCATCATAAATCTCAAATGCCGAAGAAAGTCTCGATAAAGCAATGCCAGATTTAAGAACAGCTCGTAAACTTACAGGGAAAAGATTGAAAGTTGCAGTCAGGGAAGCTTTATAATGTTGTGAGATTCTAGCATTCTTGGCACCAATGGGAGTATGTTGAATTCCTCTTAAGCCAAATAACTTAGTAACTTCTAAGGGCTCTTCAAAATATCCATCAATAAATACAGTCACCATATTGCTGTTGGCACCTTGAGCAGAAAGCAAAGACTGCAACATCCTGCGCAGAAAAAAAAATGTTTAGACAAAGGCTCTTTATTAAATTGTGCACATTTGGGGGAAACGCTTACCTATAGAGGTAGTGTGGACGATTGCTTGCAATAATGGCGACTGGAATATCATACACTAGAGTATTATATATCTACAAATGTAACATATGGTGATTATAGTCTCTCGTACGGGCCATTGCAACATATTGTAACGTTGACGTCGATTTTACGTACAGGTTCCGGTTTGAACACGATAGGGGCAGGGTCGGTGCAACTGCACACGCTGCCATATCCTTCGATTCGATTGCAGAAAGCCCGACGGCGGCTGTTTTCTTCCGTATCTGGCCAATCGCACTCGCTCTCTAACATAAACGCGTTACGATAAGCATATAGGTAGAAAAAAGCCAATGTGCAGTGAACCAAATTGAATTACCTTCCATAGAAACCAGAGGTACATTGGCTCGTAGCAGAACAGGCGCGCCCCAAGTGTTAAATTCAGGAGACTTGCTGTAGCTTTCCCCATATATTTTTCCTAACGAACGAACTCTCCCATCACAAAAATGCCACTCGGATGGTAACAACACTAGTGAAAAATAAAATAATGCCTACCTCCTTTTTGGGTCACCATAGCCCACATGTCTCTCCAGCCGATAAGATTGGCTTTTCGGCTTCCTAGACGTTTTAATAAATCCCTCGCCTGTTGTTTCATTTGAAACGTTCCTTCATCCTAATTGAATAAAAACGATTGCATGCATTTGAAATAAGATAACTTACAATTTTAATATAGAACCCGAGCTTAGTGCAGTCCACATACCTTTATGCAAAAAACTAGGATTCGCTTGTCTGATACCATGTTCAGAAAAAGGGCCATCGCCTCGTCTTCGTGCGGAGAATACGTATCAAAAATTCGTTGTGCCATTACGCTGCCTGTGGCTTGATTAAGTATAAGGGCATGGACACCTCGCCCTCTATTAGGCTCGGAATCTTCTAATATCTATATGAAAACCGGTTTGAAATTAAATTGCGTATAAAATAAAATCTGAGGATTGGATGCACACTAGCACAATATGTTACTGCTAAGCGAAAACGGACTATTTGTTTCCATATCTATAAAACAAACCAGATGAAGGTACTCACCGTTGTTCCATCTACGATGACTGAGACTTTTGACTGACTTGATAGCACTTCCACCACGAGGGTTTTCGGCAGGTTTTCTCTCAATCTCCAGTCGTTCCGCCGTTTTTCCATTGCGGAGCCAGATTCCAGTCCTATAAGACAAGTGCAAATCTCAAGTTTTATGGTTCTAAAACTGCATTTCAATTTGATTTCTTCCTGCAAAGTCGTGCCTCACCTGACTCATCTCCCCCGGATTGCAATTTCTTCGTTGTATCAAGAATAAACATAACGTTGACCAGCACAGTTAACAGCAAAATCACGACAAGAGTGCCCTGAAAACAACAATTTCAAATACATTCAAAATCGACCCGTAAAACCTAAAATGAAAGTAAAATCTCCATTTCCATGGTTATTTACTCGTCTAACCAACCTAGCTAATTACCTGAAAAATTTTTGTGAAAACCTTGCCGCGTCCCACGTTTCGCCACTGATATGGATGGCCAGAATTTAAAAAAGCCATTTGCTTCTTCGATACAAAAGATGTGATACGAGGATTTAGTTTCCATTTATCCATAATATGGACAAATGCGGTCTAAGTGTGAGGAAGCTATCGGAATGCCGGCTTCCTTGGTTGTAAGACCATTTGGCTGCATATGGTTCTCCTAAAATTGCAAAAAAAGCAAAAAAATTCAATAAAAAAGCGATTCCAACACAGATGGTGTTAGCCAACAAGAATATTATTGCATTTAATATAAAAATTCAGCCAAGTGACACTCAATGATGAGAGGAAAGTGGATGGATGGCCGCAAACTTGATAAACCGAGAATTTTTTCATAGCAATTTTTTTATAAAAAAACCACAATGCATGTAAAAAGTGCTTACTGTGTTAAATGCAGACGAAGAACGGAAATGGAAATCTTATTTCAATTTTCAACTTTTTGAGCTATGTTTGACCTCTGAAAGCAGGTGCATATGCAGCAAAAAAAGTTAACCTTATAACAAGCCGAAGAAAATGGACTAGAATTTAGGGTATGCCTACCAGTTTACTGAGGTGAAAAACGCAAGGCATGCCTATACAGGAACTGTAACCCAGAAGCGTTCGTACGTTTACAATGAATATGCAAAGCCTACCTGGAGCGTGGTCAGGTCACGTTTGTTCGTGAAAAATTTAGCAGTGATAATATGCAAACAGTGAGCAGCGCAATAAGGGTGTTTGAGCTAAATCATGACTCAACTTTTATTTCGAGTAATCCACCCAACTTTCTTCTATTTTACGTCCCTTTCATTCGGCATTCACCATCTTGCAAGGGTTGCAGCTAGCAAACAACAATTTAGGTTAAATAAAAGGTTTTAGGGTGGATTGCGTATGGCCATATATAAATTCAGGACGAGCGCTGTGAAATTTTGCAATATGCATTTACAACTTTATGCAACCGCAAACTATGTCTGTGCAGTTAAATGAGAGTTAAAGGCATTTCATATTTTAAAATGCATGTAGTTTTATTGATGTAAATTTCCTGAGAATTTTTTAGAATATATTTTAACATTTCAATAGATGTCAAATTCTCAAAAACTAATACATGTTGTTTAACAATAATTGGGTCACCAATATTGGATTACCTTTACTTTGAACTTTTTTAAATTATTGTAAAACGATTCAGTCAATACAAATCAATAAATAGTCAATAGAATGGTAAAAACCAATAAGATCAATAGAATTTCTCTATTGCTTTCTGTGGAATTTTTGAATAGGGATGATATCTAAAATGTGAGAACTGTCAACAAAATGTCATAACTAAGCATCAAATTCCCAAGTGAATAATGATGAATTACTGTCGCTAATTTAAACAAGATCATGACAATGAACGTCCAACAAATCTAGGCCATTTAGGAAGATTCTTCCATTATCTAAAAGCATGCTACAAGACGTGTCATTCCTGTATAGCCAGTCAACCAAAGTTTCAAAGAACTGTAAAACAACCAGGGCAAATCCACACCTTGATTAAATTATTCATTTTTTTGTTGTTGTAGACAAGTCCTAAAAAAACCAGCGGCAAGCGTCCTTTTATTCCTACTTTGATAAGTTTACAAGAGCACCGATTTCTATATAATTTGTTTGTAATCCAGACCTACAATTTCCGCCTGAGTGCAACAAAAATGGCAAGCACACGAGCTTATCCAAAAAGCATGCTACAAAGACATAAATAACATCGGTAATGAGATGCAAAACTTTTGATGCACGACTGCACATGCATAAGTTACATTTATAATGCGAGAATTGTGACGGAAATATAAGAAACAAGGAAGATTTTTTGTTGTCAAAAATTAATGTGTTTTTAATGGGTTTATCAAGCTGTGCAAGTAACCCTAAGTGCGTCTGTATTTTGGTTTCTAACCAACAGCAAGCATCATTCTGGCCTACGCAATCCTTTCCACAAATATTCATGCACTGAATGAAAATGAAAACAAATCATTTAAAATCAGAGCTCATGACAAGTACACATTTTTTGTGTGGTGCACACAGCCACCAACGCCCACTTCATGGGCATGGCAGAGAAACAATTTTTATCTAGATAAAAAAAAAACGACACCTACATTAATTGACCTACCCTACTTCACTATCAGTAAATGACCCAATTGGACAGACATTAACCTAGGTGGCATGCGCATGCCTATGTTGACAAATTTGCTCCCCAAAATTTATTAGTAAAAGTTCTTGTTATTGGCCGCCTTCTTATGAATGTTACGTGTTCAGGAAACATTACAAACTCAAAGCTGGTATAGGCTCAGCTGGTAAACTGCTAGTTTAGAATCCAGATTAACATCTGTAAGGAATCAATACTGTTAGTTTCAGTTTGTCCAACTAGTAGAGTGTTGGTGTTGGAGACTGATAAAATTATATTTGAAATTTAATGCACCTGGTTGTTTGAACAAAAATATGTAGCAGCTAACTGAAGATGGCGTTTAATTTTTAAAGACTTCTGTCAGTACATGACAATTATCTCATAACATTAATGTACAATTATCTCAAGTGAGTAGACAATAATTCGCTCATTAATATATAATTATCAGGCGAATAATTAGAACAAAGTGTCTGAAACAGTCGATAGATAATTGCGTACATAATTTTACACTCAAGTAATATAGATCTTGGGAAATTATTGAGCATGCATGAAACTACGACTTTTTGTCAGTTTCAAGTGGCAACAATCTTGCATGTCTTGTTGTTCTCATATTCTTAAATGTTCGTAAAGAGCCTATATACGATCGACGCTTGTTTTATACTGTAGAACCTGTTTCTTGGGAACAGGAAAAATTATTTTAGATAGGTTCATCTGTAAACATGCTACGTACAGTGCATACAGCTACAAAATAGAGAATACCCCTTTTGAATCCTTTATGAGTCACTAGCTATTGGTCGACACTGTTTACTTAGCTGCAAAATAGGGAATTATCTCCGTTTTTTTCAAATTTTATACTGTACATGTGTTCATGTATAGATGAGTCAGTAGTTATAGGGTATCACAAGCAAAGTTTAATTGCCCTGCATCTCCCTGCCATTTTTGTTTCCATGTTTAATATTTTTTTGAAGATCCATTGTTGATATTACCTTAAAAATCATTGCGACCATTAACAATTATTAAATATGACTTTATGGAGATTTATTATTTTATAAATGGATTCAAAGTCAATTTAGACCGGCACATTTTATTATTTTAGAGAGCTTATTATTTTACAAACATAATTTTAGGCAGGTTCTACTGTACATAGTTATGAAAAAGTTGCAATCTGAAATTGCAGTTACGACTCGTCTAAAAGCATCAGTATGCAAAACTGATGGTGACCATGAAGGACAGAGGACACGTACAATGCACTTTGAATGTAAACTTGCCATATTTCCAATTTAATTGGATGCAAGTTTATTTCAATTCATGTCAATAGGACTGGTGACCTTATCTGTGCCATCGCGTGGCAATATAACAGTGACGCCTCCAACTTGCCCTCGGAAAACTAGGTTTCGATTCCTGTAAATATTAGGTAATGTATATAGCAAATCCTGGGATATTTTGAGCTGTACAGCACAAACATTTAACACATGGTAAAAAGCATAAAGGTACAAAATGCTATCACAAAGCCATTAAAACTTTATTAATAAATTTTAACTCTGATTGTACGTGGGTGCATGCATTAATTTGACCATTGGAGAATATGATTTAGTGTGAAAGTGAACTGATTTTTCCAAAATCTAGACCGCAGAGGAGATCTTGGCTAGATTATCACATACGATTTAAGTGGTTTGAGATTACATTATACATGTAATTGGATTCAAGGAAATACCAATGCTCATGAAATTTCAAATTGTTGAAGCAGCTGCTCTACAGCTAACTCTTTGGATTACATGTACATGTACAGTCGAATCCGCCTAATACGGACACCGGTTAATCTGGGTAGCCATTTATTAGGGCCAAATTGTCAAGAACCAATCCGGACAGTACATTTGCACATGTTTTTGGTCCGGTTATTTCGGCCAATAATCCGCTCATTCTGGACAGTCGGCATTGGTAAGTGATAAAAAACAGCAAAATTTTTAGCGCTTATTTAATCCACTGTTTAATCCAGATCCACTGGAAAATTATGAATTACGTGACGTCAGCCGATAAAGAATTCGCAACAGAGCAAAATTGACACCTTTTGTAAACCGATTTAAGTACATAAAAACACATCATTTTTATTGAATTAAAATCTGGATGTGTGCTTTCGTAGTTTGGATATGTTATTAAAATTTGAATAATATCATACTAATTTCAGGCCGTTCTTAAAAGAATAAACAACAATTTATGGTGCACTGTAACTATGGTATATTCTTTCTACACCATATATATGAATTTTTTTTAAACTTTGCATATTCTGGGCAGCCGCCTAATCGGGGCAAAACGTTTCTGCCCGATGTGTCCAGATTAAGCGGATTCGACTGTACTTTTTGATAATTGATTTGTTACAAAATAATTCACAAATGTTGCATGATTTGTACATGTGATCTGAGGATATGTTTTTTAAGTTGAGAAATATGTCATGGTTATGATTATAAAAAACGTACATGTACTACATCTGAGTAAATGTGCAGTGAGCAAAAGATGTTGACTCGTTGAAGCCTCAACAGTTGCAAATGTGGATAAATGGGAAAAAAAGTTTTAACCTTCATTTTGGCACCTGCATAAAATATTGTACCTTCAACACGTACACAAAGACGCACGGTACCCGGCACCGGTAGTTGCACCATTCACAGAGAAGGAGTTGATGCATTTATCACTTGTCATTGTATGGAAAATGACGTGTTTTACACAAGACAATTGTCATCATGGTGACCAAATTTAAGAATTGGCGATTTTGTAAGTCATGAAGGCATCTCCTTTCTAATCCAATCACAACCATAACACGGAAGTCGAGCATTTCGAGGTCGCGACTATTTCATTTTCATTTGACAATACATATCAAGTCATTTACAGGATTGAAAGACTACGGCTGTACCATTCAACAATATCTTGCCGCAAAATTTGGTTTGGTTTTAGTTGCCCATATAGCAAACCAACATAAACATATAAGCGAATGCAAATGCAATTAGAAACATCTTATATTATAGAACACATTTCCACCGAATTGAAATTAAAAACATATGTCAATATATCAAACATTTTCTTGTCTTATAATTGCTCAAAAAAGCAGTTAGCGATGTTCTGCAAATAATCACCTTGACTTTATCTTGATATCACACAAATTACTATTAAAAAGTTTTTTTCCCCTTTTCATATCTGTATTAAAACTCATAAATAGTTGAAATAAGTTTTTAATTAAGATGTTGTAGATTATTCGTGCCTAAAAATATTTGTTAAGCTTAAAAAATGTATGAAAAACATGTTCATTTTCATTTAGGCTACATAAAATGTTTTGGAAGTGGGAATTCCCCATTCTGTATACACTGTAGATGCAGAGCTAATCAAGTGTACCATTATCTTGAGATTGTTTACTGGATAAGTGAAAGCAAATGTAATTAATATTTGTGACGAATTTCCCTGACTACCCCAATCCCCAGGTCATTAAGGTTTGTGGGAACCCTGTTATACAAGAACATGAGATTGCCAAAGAGGCATTTTATGACTAATTATTTTTGGTACGATGATGGTCTAGCAACCTGCTATTTAATTCTTATTTTCTTTGAAATAAAACCTTGAAACCATTAAACAGGTCGACTACAGCCGGTATTGCGATAACTAATTACTGGTTAGGCCTAATGAAAACAAACTTAATATTTGCGTTGGATTTCCCTGACTTTTAATTAAAAACGAATATCTTTTCTCTGACTATTCCAGGTTTTCTAGCCATGTGGAAATCCTGTTATAGCCTATATGTATATTCCCAAGGAGTTGTTCTATGCATAATTATTTTTGGTACGATGATGGTTATAGCTAGCTATAATAACCTGCTTCAATTCATATTTACTTTTAAATAAAACCTTGAAAGGCTAAAACAGGTCGACTAAGACAATCAGCCAAGTCAATATGAACAACAAAAAAACAGTCTTGAGTAGGACGTTAAAATTAAAGTAGAACAAATAGCAAAAAAGAGTCTAGAATGAAGATGAGCCAAAACGTTTCAGCACCCACTCACCTCGACTCACTAGCCTGAAGAAAAATACATGTATACACTTCCTTATAGGCGTGACCATGTAGTAGATTAATAACGGGAATAAAATTAATGATAATAGACTAATTATATGGGATAACAGTTCCAAAATATCTTACGGTGGCATATACCGCCGGAGCATGAATGAAAACGTAGCCCGTGTTGAAAAGATAGGAATCTACAATGTAGAATCACCGAATCTACATGTACAATGTGTATGTATTCATAGTACGATGATCCGATTCTGAAAATTTCTTAATTACGATATCCTAGAATATTAAGCGTTAAGTATTAGCTTACCTCATTCCTATACACGTCAAATTAACGCGTCCTTCTCATTCGTTCATAATTAAAAATAACTATGCATCGAACAGCAGCAGTAGAAGAGAGAACAACAATTTCAGCCTTGCAAAATGCAAATAGAAAAAAAAAGAGAATTTCCAGGTGGCGCCACTTACTGACTGGTTGAAGAAAGTGTGTGCAAACTAGATTCTCGTCATTTTTGTAATTTGTAGGGATGTTATTTTAAGAAAAAAGTAATTTGAAACGAATTTAAAATTTCAAACACGTTTTTTGAAAACTTGTGTCGTATCCACAGCTAGTAGACTACTGGACAAACTCAAGAACGATGGCGCGAGTTGAGCAGCCAACAGAGAGTTCACGACAAATCAGGAATCATTTGGTGAGGGTCAAAGGTCATATGTGGTCGAAACAAACTGGAATTTTTTTTAAAGTTCAGGGTTACAAAGTGTCAAAGACGTTTCGATCTAAGGTCCATGACATGTACAACAACTTCAGCTTTTAAGTGCGTGCTTGTAATTTCGCCATACACAATTAAATTAAATGTGACATTCTTGTGCACTGATTTATATAATTTATACATATCTGAATCGAATTGCCAATATATAATTTTATGTATTCAACCTTGTCTTTCACTTAAGAATTCAGATGGTGCCACACCCCACCTTCATGCATCGATCAAAACGTCATGATTATTTATAATAGCCTACAGCAGACAGATGCGCCATCTTTTTGAACCAAACATCATGGTTCAGCACCTCCTGGTGGTGTATGAGCCATTAGCATGCTGAAGGCTCAATACACTTATATTTTTTCATACACTTGATGATTTAGTTTTTTTTCTCCAATTAAACATCTTGCAATTATACGTGTGCTGAATTTAAGACATTGATGTTTGAACTTTGAACACTTCCTGTATTTCACTTGAAATTGTGGTTTAATATGAAAACCAAATACATTAATTCAGAACATATTCTACCTAGATAGTTTCCCAAATCCTTTACTTGTCACGTCCAGACTCGTCAGACCTTATTCGTCGCTCATCTATTTATATTTCGCGCATGAGTAGCTGATCACGTGTTAAAATTTGTTAATCTAATAATATGAATAAAACGAGTTTAAGCACAATTTATGCTAGTGCGCAAAGTATAATGTGGATGTGTCTCTAGTCTACTGGTCTAGACGATAGTGACGCGTTTGGACGTGATAATTAAGGATTTGGGGAAACTACCCCGATCACCATTCCGAACTAATGATTCATTTCTTTTATTTCAGACAGCTGTAGAAATTGAGAATAATCATACTGATCTTGGAGTTTTTCAATTTGAGGACAAGCTATTTATTGTGTTAACTCAATTTGAAAAGATTGGGACTCTGGTAATTTTTCAGTTTTGAAAAAGATTCACTGCATCTCTTCACTAAATTCCAAACTTTTATTCACCTATCGTTTTTTTGTTTAAAATGTATTGAAAATATCATGAATTTATCAACTACTTCTGTGGTTGTATTTAGGTTTTGGTAACACCAAGTAAAAGCATATCAGATTCGTCAAATCCAGTCTATCAAATTAAAGTCTTATTTGGGAAAGATGAGGTTTGTTTAGTTTTCTTGCATATTTACTCATTAGTAAATTTGTCAACTCATTCAGCAAATATTTATTTTTACTAATTTATAGATTGAAACTCATGCATTCGCTAGATTTTTGGCTGCCCAGCTGAACTTATCACAACCTCTACTTATTGGATTAGCTCTCAAAGAAAAAAATATTTCAGCCGCTTCTGCCCAGAAACTTGTCACTAAAATTTTAGATGGTGTTCAGAAAATCAATGCACCATTGCATAACTAACTTTCCTATTCATGTGTACTTTTGATATTGCAAATAAAAACTTTTCTTAAATGAATGGTTGCGTAGAAAATAAAACTTACCGTGTAAGCCAGCCTTTTCACATCTTCAATTTGCAATCTCATCTCGCATTCAAATACACTGTAACCGAAAATTTCAATTGTTAATAAGAAACAATCGTGAATGACTTAAACGGCACAAACAAATTCATCCTATATTATTTTCTTTAATGTTTTTTTCTTCTTGACGACTTTCAAAACATTTTCAATGATATTTATGTATTATACATTATTACCATACAAGGGTTTAAACAAGTTTGCAAAACTGTTGATGACAAAGACTCGAGACAAGAGGAAACTTGGAAACAAAAGAATACACAAACACAAAAATGACTTACAAAACTCATTTACAATATTATACAAATCCTAAAAAAATAACATTTAACAAAGTCAAGACTTGGAAAAAAGTGTGATAGATAAATGACTTGGATTGAAAGATTGGCAATATATTTACTATGTCGAAGTTGTTCAAAATTCAGGAATTTGACGGAATATTAACTTAAATTTTATTTTTACTTGATTTCCTAAAAATGAATAAAATTAAAACTTCCTATTCACTCATAATTTATGATAAAATAACACAAAACGTCCCACGAAAACATTCTTTTTTTTGGACGTGGTTCTGCAACTTCAGAAATCAACTTTAAGCGATTCAATGTGTCCAAAAATCCTGATTATGTCACCATGGATTAACCGAATCGCAATGCCAAAATTTCCTTCCACTATCATTTATACAAAGCTGCAAGTCTCGTACTTATGTTTTGGAATTGTCCTTCATCAATGATGTCAATGGATGGCAGTGATGACCACATACACCCTGCACACACACACATGCATTTGCTTCACATTACACACACAAGATTCACGCAATTTATGATTATTGATAATAAATAATTATAATCTTTTTGTGAGCTACACTGAGTATATGCCAGTTCTAACTTGTGTTACACAAGATTCTTGTGCATATGTTACAAATAACAAGTACAATATACAAAATACATTGATCATGACTGTACATTATATTTTGTACACTTATAACTTATTTAAAAAATGTTTCTTATTACGAGGGCGTGGCATTTTAAATAGGGGAGGGGAATTTTATGGCTTCTTTCTGTACATAATTTCAACGGGATATAAACCATCCGCATGTCGAATGTTCCCCAGGTTCCCGACTCTCGGAAATGGGTGGGTTTACCTGCTCGAATCTGAATCTTGGTCAATTTCTACTTTGACTGGTCCGTCTTTTCTGCGTTTATGTCTATAGCTGTGTTCCCGTTCCACGGAACCTACATTAAAACAAGAGAATGTTATTACATACTGAAATCGATAACGTTTTGTGGTATAAAATGACAATTGAATTTCTATAGCTCTGCTTCATGAAGTAAATTATTCAAACATACAAGCCGAGCTAGAAAGTAGCATGTGCATGTCCGCTAGTAATATTACAAAATGCTAACCTGGAAGAGGCGTATGAACTTCTACTTTTACTTTCGTTGTAGCCGTCACTGTAGTAGTAATACCACCATGCATAGGCATAGAGCTCTTGGATGATGAAGGAGATGAGCTGTCATCTGACGAACTAGAATGCTAAATAACGAGAGAGAGATAAAAAATATTAACCTTTTTGACCCGGCACTTAGTGAATGCCTACCAAAGTATTTTTCTTAGAAAGAGGTGAAACTTACACTATGCTTAGAGTGGGATGAAGGCTGGGAGGGGAATGTTGTCGTCTCCACAACGACTTCTGGTTGGACAACTATTTCATGGGACGAGTGCCACGATGGTGGTTCCTCAGTGATGGTTGTCAAGGAATTTTCAGAATTCGTGCGTGGATGGACCCGCTTGTTGAAAGCGCTTTTAAAGCCCTTCGAGCGTTCCCGTTTCGGCGATGGTTCCGGAGTTGGCGTGGATATCCTGTCTGGATCATCTCTCGGAATAACCTAGAAAATGCAAAGAAATCCTGTTAATCGAGTTTTCCGTCGCTTTAATGTCGTAAACTTGATAATGTAGCTATCATACCTCGGGTGTTGGTCCCACTAGTGATAAGACTACAGGAAGGAGTAAAAGTCCGTTGAGGAGGCCAATAATCATCAAGGCAAACAGAACACAGAAGAAATACCTACAAATAAAAAATAAAAACATTAAAGCAATGAATTGCAAATTTACGCCGCCAAATTCTTCTCGTTTCATTTTAAATTTAAATTTGATGAATTACACAAACAATATGTTGAAATTGTTCTTCCCAGCTGAATCATTGCATATCATGTTTTATAACTAAGTCCAAATTTGTTTTTTCGGATGCCAAGTAACCCAGGGCATTATTTCCATAATAAGCAAATTCTTTATTTAATTTTGGAAACTGATAGGAACAAATGAAATTGTACGAGGACCTGGCATAAATATTCTATTATTTATTTAAATTTTTTGTTTATGTATTTATATATTCCATTTCATGGAAAAATGACCGTAAAGTTTACCAGACCCTCTACAATTATAAACTTTACAGACATATTTCCATGAAATGGAATATACATGCACATAAAAAAAAATTAAACAAATACTAGAATATTTATGCTAGGTCCTCGTACATTTCATTTGTTCCTAACAGTTTCCAAAATTAAATTAAAAAATAATTTAGAAAAAAAGGCTTAATCTGGTATGCAACCCTCTTGATTAATCGATTTTATGAAATATTTTCGTTAAATTCTCACATTTTCCAAATAACATTTAATATAACAGATCGAACTAATATTTAGAGAAGCCAAACTCATTCCAGTGGGGTCAAGGAAATTTTCATTTCTCAATCTTCCCAAATATAAAAAAATCGTGAAAATTAGCCACTGTAATAATGTTTATATATATATATATATATAAAAATGTACATGAAAATTGCTTAAAACTTATTATAAATTAGCTTATTAAAACAAAATGCATACAAAATTGCCTTGACCTAGCCATGGCAAAGAAATATTACTCCATCGTGAATAATACAATGTACATGTATTGTACATTAAAATTAACTTCTTTTTTGGAAATTTCCCCATTGTGTGTGGCGCTCATTTGCTTTCCACGAGGACACATTACTACCCCAGCCATGTCCTCCGAAGGTTTTGATTCAAAAATTTGGAGGTACATATAGCAGGCAGGCATTTTTTTTTTCTCCTCATCTCAGCATTGCCCAAGATTTCCATCCCCCCAAATACCCCTGCAGGTCAGCACATGCCAACCGCTCAGTCCAGGCCACTGCAATCCTCAAAATGCAAGGTGGGTGGGCAACATCCAGGCCATGGCAATGCATAGACGAATTATGCACGGGGAGGGAGGGTTGAGGGGGGATATCTTAAGTTATTTCCTCAGTCCCTGTGGCACTTTCCCCCCATTTGCCCTGCCTCGCCTTGCCTGCCATCTTGAGCTCTTCACCCCAAGTCCCCAACGGCTGCGTCGGCAACGAAATGGGGAGCGACATTGTAATTTCTAGCCAGGGTAATCGACTGAAAATCTTGGGCAAACAAGCACAAAATGGCACCAAACTGTGACAATTTGGACAGAAGGGGGTAGAGAAAGAGAGGAGCTATTGCCTTCCAATCTCAATTCACCATAATGATGTAATCAAACTTGCTCTCAAATAACAGGGTATCACCCCCTTCAAGGGAAAGTTTCTCAACTACCAAAAAGAAAAGGGGGGAAAAAAAGTTGGTTTCACTTTTTTTTTTCCATGAGAAAACTTAATTGGTCTCAACCAGGGTAATTAGAGAATTTAAGTATTCAGAGCACAAAAAAGGATTTGGGGACATTACATTTGCCAACGATTGCTATCAGTGCTCATTCGTGCCAATCACAATTAACATTCGTACATAATTCTTAAAATATTAAGAGAAAAAAAAAAGTAGGGTAAAGTGTGAAATTCATAAATAGCGGAACAAATTAAGAAGATGCACGTTGGAGATATAAACGTTCGGCAAACTTCAAAA
Source organism: Xestoiulus laeticollis (assembly GCA_034698905.1). Classification (NCBI taxonomy): domain Eukaryota; kingdom Metazoa; phylum Arthropoda; class Diplopoda; order Julida; family Julidae; genus Xestoiulus; species Xestoiulus laeticollis. The sequence goes on along the minus strand of JAQGCC010000157.1, from coordinate 16,921 downwards.
GCCAGCGCAAACTTCAAAGACTATAGGACAACGCATGGTTGAATGGGGAAAAAAAAGTTGTGTGCACTTATTATATTACAACATTAGGCAGCACACAAAAAAACGTGCAGGCTGTAGGTATATACACCTGATTGAATGTATAAATCTCATAAATTGGAGACCTTGCATGGTGGGATTGTGTACACAGGACAAAAATCTGATGTCAAACAATTGAAAATATCCGAAGATGCGTGCGCGAAACAAATAACTTAAAACTTTGGATATAACTTACCTAACGATGAAATCAAATTGTGAAAAGGCAAGCATGACAACACCCAGAAGAGTGGACACTGCACCGTGGACAACTGGAGCAAACATGTGTTCGAGTGCCATTCCCATCCTCCTGTCTCGATTACCGAGGCTGGTTAAGAATCCCTGAAACGATACGTCAAATTTAGATGCCGATACTTTGCAAATGTGTGAAAAGTTATCTACATTTTTTTTGCAAAGCTCTGTAGAATATTCCACCACGAGGTTACGAGAAAAATGTCTCATTTGATTAATATTTGAACTCATTTTTGGACAATCCTATATATGTAAGATGAAATATGTATAGCCGCAACCCGACAATCCATGGTTTTCTAAAATTAAAGTTTTCATCTAAAATGTGTTCTAAATCTACTTTTGTGATCTTTTATAAATTCTTTCAAAAAGTTGGATCAGAATAGTTCTGCTTCATTTTAAAAATAATAATGGTGTTTTGGAATATGTATATTTCATTTCATGGAAATGTCTGCAAAGTTTACCTAACCCTTTACAATTATAAACTTTACAGACATATTTCCCTGAAATTGAATATACATATATATAAACAAATAATTTAAATAAATAATAGACTATTTATGCTAGGTCCTAGTACATTTCATTTGTTCCTTCCAGTTTTCAAAATTAAATTAAAAAATATTTAAGATAAAAAGGCTTATTCTGGTATGCAACCCTCTTAAAAAAAATTCGTGGCACCCTTAAAGCAGTTTCATGCAACCCTCTGGAAGTTTAGCTAACGCCGTGCCAGAACAGAACACCATGAAATTTTCCATCAAGTAAATTTCCCTTGAGCTTAAACGATTCTAATCAATGTTCCTAATTGCAAAGCGTTTAGAAATGCGGTATTTGTTTTAGTAACGTGCAAAGGAAAGTGTTCACTCACCAGGGAGACGTGTCCCAAAAACTCCATTCCAATGCCGACAGTGACGATGAGGATGACGGCAGGAACCGCGCTCAGACGAATCCCGACGAAACCCATGAATCCGAACAGTTCGATCACCATAGCGGCCAAAAAGACCACGATGATGGTAGCAGTCCACGGATTCATCAACACCACCGTGACCACGAGAAACGTGGCCGCTAGCACCGAGGCCAAAGCCAGTGTCAGGTAGAAGCGCAATCCCAGATATTGTTCCCAAAACGTAAACGGTATTCCGATGGGGAAATTGGGAAGACCCCGTTCTTCGAATTTGCGACAAATGGTCCTGACTTCTTCGATCACTGCCGTTATCTCCTGCGTGCCGCCCAAGTTGTTGAGGAAGAAAGGCAGCTGGGTAAACACCAAAGGCTGTGACTTTGGAATTTTCAATTCCACGTCTTGGGGGTCGTGGAACCACTGGCGAGGTTCAGGCCTGAGACTAGCCTGAGAAGCAGAATAGGCCAAAGCATCGTTGGAAACCCAAGCCGACAGATAGTTATAAAAAGCTTTGGAATTGATGATTCCTTCGCCATCCACCAATCGAAGCTGGGATACCTAAATTACAAATGATCTTTCGTTAAAATCCTGCTCGAATATGATTCCGAGGAGCGTTAAATTTCAAAAAATGGGTGGGAAAAAATTACCAAAGTTTTATCGATGGGGTTGTCCACGTGGCCGGTTTGGACGAGCAGCTTATAAGCCAATATTCCCTCGTCGGAAGCATTGCGAAACCAGCTCTCCTGAGTGATGCATCCGTCCCGCCAATCCTTGTCAAACGCCTTTTGCAATCCTAATTTTTTAAACGAAAATGAAAATTAGGCACATGCTGTCGAGCGAGCATTAGCACGCTTAAAAAATCCACAAAAGTCATCTTAAAACGTACCCAATAGCCAATCGCGAAAAAGCGACAGCCAGAATTCGGGCAGCCCTCCGTTATCGTCTTTGATGATCTTGTTCACTCGCGTAAATGCACTGTGATACTCGTACAAAATCCTCTGATTGGTAGGGTACTCGAAATTGCCCTGCGTTACGGCAAACATGTTATAAAATCCAAAATATTTGTTCTGAGCTGCCAAAAAGTTGTATTCGTTGGTATTTCGAGGCACTATGTCGGTAAGATCGAGCCCGTCCGTCACCTTCAGCACTCCCCAGACGCCGGCGGCGATGAGGGAAAAGAACAGCACGACCGCCAGAATCTTGACGGGAGTCTTCTGAAGGAATGGTCCGTAATGGTCTCGGGCGAACCACGTTAAGGTCCAAGTGTAGCACTCCTGTTGGGTCCGAGAACAAGCGCCGACACATTTCCGCCGAAAGTTTTGCTGGTCTTCTCGGGACACCAGTTCGTGCGTGGACGCCATGGTGGCCAGCGACTCCATGGACGGCGCGAGCATTTTGGGCTCCATCGAAATGGGTGGAGGTAGTGCAGGGGGTGACAACACAGTGACTGGTTGGTTGCCGTTAGCCGGAAGAGCGCATGAGATGGCCCTCTGCTTGCCAAACTCGTGAAGAGGGATGACGTGACTAGAGGGTGACATACCCTTTCCTCCTTCTTCCAAATTTTTCAGACTTATGACCATGTCTGGGCTGGTGCTAAAACAAAACAAAAAATTTAGATTTCAGTTTCCTCGAAATGCCAACCGACTTTTTCCGGCAGACGCGAAGCTGTGCAAACTCACCATGGAAAACAGCAAAACACATCGACGCGCTTCGCTTCCCGTCTCCTCAAGTCGAGACTCATGACTGCAGGAAAGATGATCAACATAGATGCTACGTTGAAAAGCACGAGGACTGCAGCCTGATTTAAAAACGCGAAAAAAAAAATATGAATAGGTGTGAACGCTAAAACGAAAATTTCTGCGTCGAACTCTGAGGGGAAATTACCTGAAGCGCAAATGCTCTCAAAGCCGGTACGGGGATGATAGCCGCAGCGAAGAATGCGCAAACATTACTGATCGATGTTAGCAAAACGCTTACTCCCGTACGCTTCAAGCACTCTCCAGTTTGTTCCTATAATGCAAAAAACCGCATTAAAATCGAAGGCAGGCACAAAGCAATAGTATAACGACCAATTTAATATAACTCACATGTGACATTTCCCTTAAGACCGTGAAACAAAGTAATCGCAAGAAAAGGAGAAGGAGCAGAAGGAATGTTAGTAAACGGGATCTAAAAAGTAGTTCATTTGGTTTCTATTGCTAATTTGCATGCTAGTCGAGAGATGTTAGTGGAAAAAGATTATGAATGCAAGAAACGCTATCGGGCATAGAACACACGTGTCATTTTTAAAAATGCTCACCTCGTAGGGCACGCCGAAACTCGAATTTTCTGTATAAGTATGTGCCAACAGAAACATGTCGTCCACGCCGAGCCCAAGAGTTAGAAATGGTACGATCTGCAATGTACACATTATTAAATTTAGAGTGAAAATTCTATCAGCAATTGATGCACGTTTCATCAGGTGCAAATGTGGCTTACCTGAGTGGTCGATGCGTTGAAGGCGATCCCGAGCAAGGCGCACAATCCCAAACCGGCAGCGACAGATATAGCCACGAGCAGCACACCGGCGATACCAACTCCGCTTTGAGAGTTAACCGGATCGGTCCACCGCAGCAGCGAAACGCAGGCATAGATGAGCTAAAAAAAATTCAAGAGAGATGAGCAACCTGGAGAAAAAAGTTGGCGGTGGATGTCAGACAGAACACGACTTACCATGAGAATGTACCCGAGAGCAATCCTGGTGCCGCTAACTTCCGAAAAATCTCGAAGTATGTTGGCAAGCGCGGATGTGGAAAACGCGTTGATGTCGTAAGATTTGGTCTCGTTGGATGTCTTTGCGAAACGCAGAACCTCCTCGGTGAACTTCTTCTGCCACGCTTCCAAAATCAATTTTGCTTTATCCATTGTCCAGTCGATGTTGTGCACGACGTAATTATCGCTCCAGTATTCGTACATCTGTCTCTCGCCCATTAACTGGATCACAGTCTGGAGAGCTTCAGCTCTTTACAGAAACAAGAACCACAGTCAGCAAGCAACATTTACAAAGCAGCCGCTAACAATTTCAAAACTCGATACGTACTTGACTAAATGGCCGGTCTTGTTTTTCTTGGTCCCTCCAACAACCAAATCCTCGGGCCAATGCATGTATTTCGTGGCAAATCCATAGCAGCCACCAGTTAGCTCCGCACCGATATCAGGAGCCTAAAAGGGGACATAAAATGCGTTAATGATGGAAACGGATAACAAAGGTGGACTTATAAATTTCCAAAAAACATAAAAAAAATCTATCTGATAACCTCAGAATTCCAAAGCGATTGCAACTCTTTGATTTCATAAATTACTTGGGACAATTAAAACGAAATGTGTCGAGGTGTATTTTTTTTTTTTTTTTTTGCCATTGCTTTTGTTTAATTTTTTTGCAGTTTTTCTTATGCAGCTGCTTCACGGTGGTCATGTTTCTGCTAAGCTTGATTATTTTTATTTCCTAGCAGCCTTACAAGCAATAAATTAAATTTGTTCCTACTTAACAAAAATTCCTTTTAACCAAAATGCAATGGGAGAATATATTAAAAGAAACAAGTGATAAGAATTACTCCAAGGCAATTTCGATTAAAACGCATTACTAAATCATTTTTTTATCTTCCTCGCAAGATGGATAATTAGCAATTACATACATCATAAAAATATAATCCTGACTGAAAAATAATCTAGGTTTTAAAAATAAAGATAGGACCAGCATGACCGGAATATTAATCATATTTGCAGCAACAACTCTTATGCTTTTGAATGCAAAATCAAGGGCTTGATGCCTTCCTTATTATTTCTGTCCAGCAGACAAGAAGCTAGAGTCACAGCACAATTTATTTAAAAAAAAAAAAAAAAAAAAAAAAAAGACTACAATAATACGTGAAATGAAGCACGATAAATTTGAATAACCTCATACAAAAATGAATGCCAATAAAAAACATTAAAATAAAAGTGGCCTTCAGAGTGTGTGGCGCCTTCGCTGCACAAAAAAAAAACTCTGTACGACCACTTGGGTGGTCATTCATTCATTCCAGTCGTTCTTTTCCTCTGACTGACTTCGTTTCGTTACTTTTTTTTTCCTCTCCTAAACTTCCTTTCCAACAACTAATATGGCCCCGAGGGCAGCAGCATGTGCATGTATGTACATGGAGAAAAAGTATACTGACCTGTCCAGAATGTTTATTGGGGGCCGTCTCTGGGCATTGGGGATCCAGTGGATTTAGGCAGGGCTTCTCTTGATAGCCGCTCGTGATTCCTGCCTGTAAAACGAAAAACAATAGACACCATTATGTCTGAACGGAAACCGAAATGTGGACTCCCAGAATACGATCATAAAATGCACCAAGAAAGGATTTCCTTTGTGGAGCAAATCTTCTTTTAGAGGTAATTTGCAATGCGAGGAAGTGACATGGCTCCCCTAAACATGAATTTTTCAACTTCCCTGATTTTCTAGTTTTAAATAAAAAGACAATGTTTCCTGACCATCATGACCAATATGCCTAACAATTGTTTGCCTTGTTGCTCAAAGAAATTGATTTGGAGCACAATCTTTAATACCACATCAACTTGGGATAACACAAACTATGCTTTTTCCCTTGTCACATCCCAATATTAAACATCATAACTGATTAAAATTATTGTGCTAAAAGAACATTCTTTGACAAAAGCCATAACTTATAAAAACAAATTAATGAAAAAAAACATGCTCAATATTCTTTACATTTTGGTGTATCTAACTGGCAATTCAGCAGCATAAAACTCATAATTGCATATATTTGAAATAGGGGTGTCTTTGATGGGACACTAGCTGCCAAATTATGATACTATACCCTCTCAAAAAACATTTATTTCAAAAATAACTGGAAGAAATACATTTAAAAAAAAAAAAAAGCCAGCTGGATGCACCAGAACGTGATGTATAGCCTATATTGAGCAATTTTTTTTTCATTCATTTATTTTCAAAAATTATGGAGAAAATAACTTTTGAAAAATTGATATTACGGGTATAGGGCCTGCTCCAGAGGGTAATGAGCCTTAACCAACTGTAATGTGATGTTAAAATGAGAATTCAATTTTTCCAGGTTTGGGAAAAAATCCTGAATGATGACATGACAAACACCACTTCTATGTGGCCTCCTTATATTACACTCAGTGTTTCACTAATGACCATGATGTCTTGTTTAGCAAAGGTTGCAAATTGGTAAATTTCAATATATTGTAAACAAAGGCATGTGGTCATAAAAGAGCGGTACAGCACCACAATGCTCAAAGATTAACAGTGCCTGCCATTCCCTGACAACCCACTCGGGAATCGGAAACACGAGGCATTTTATAGATGAAAAGAATCTTGCTTGTTTGAAATTCCACCGTGCAGTTACGACTGTACCGTGTGTCTTCTTGGAAAAAAGCAGAATAAAAACACTGCTAAAAATACGACACACGAGTTGAAAATAGCATTTCCTCGGTTCCACACATTTTTAATTCGTATAAAATTCAAAACGGTCGTAGGTAGACAATGAAATTTCCAAGATACATAAATTTCCAGCCACCCTCAGCTTGAATAAAATAACATTTAACGAGGATGAAGTCCTCATAATTATAAAACAAAAAAGGGTGAGCTATAGTGAAATGTCTGCTCAAAGGCTGAGAAGCATTCTGCCAAAAAAAAAAAAAAAAATTCCTAAGGGGCTTTGTGGGTCATCATTTTTTTTTTTTAGAATCAACGCTGTTGGTCAACACTGACAGATATATGATCATGGTGGAAGGAAATGCCTGGCGTGGTCCATTCATTTTTTAACCTTACATTCCTCACCCTCTTCGTTGTAAACTTGCAAAATTGATTTGCCTTATGAATGGCGAGAGGGCATTTTGCAGTACATGTAAGCAAACTAAGCTGTCTTCTACAATATACATGTACCAGAGAGTATGTGTGAATAAAATCCTGAGAAACTTTTCTATAGAGACCTTTAACCCTAAGATTAGTTTGGGTCCGCCATCTTTACGAACCAAGTATTCACACCTCTTCCTATTGTATGCATAACATTGGCTATAGCATACAAAAATAAGGTTTTCTAGGCTCTTGTTGGTCATGTAAATACATGCAAATTGCTTTCAAAAACTGTCCAAAAATATGAATAATTGTTAAAATAATATTTTACGTCTGCAAACACAGCAAATGTCTTTGCAATGACCTTTGAATCTTAACAACAGTTTTTCTTGGGTTAATTTTTTGTGATGGCCCTTGGCTCAAAAAGGTTTTCCATCCCTGTCAGAAACAGAATATTGACATCCATTTTCTAATATCTAATCCTCTCTCGAAGACATCCAAGTTAAAATGTATCTTAATTACGAGTTCAGTTTGGATAGCCGAATTTTTCAAAATCATTTATGGACTCAAAGGCCCCTAGGGAGGGTTATGCAGAACATTTTTATGGCGAGCTTTCCGGGAGAAAAAGGGTGATAAAACATCGGGCCATGTCATAAGGTCTCCATTTTCCACAGGCATTTTTGTACGAAACCCTATTACGCTGGATGGCGTCCTGCCATTCTGACACCACCCATTGCTCTCAGCATCCCCTTCTTCCCACCCAAAAATCCACCCGTTATATCAGTGGGCATTACACAAAAAAAAAAAAAAAAAAAAAAAAAAAACTAGCATCTGCCAAGAGCTCAGAAGATAGACAGAGGAAGACATGAACATAAAAATGAAAGCACCCACAAGCCTCTCTGCGAGGATCCTTCAGATAACAGGCCTTCTGCAACCGTCCTTGCTCCCTATGCCCAGAGCGAGTGGAGTGCCAGCCTCAGTAGAGGCTATCAGCATGCATGCCGGGCAATTCTCAAATTACAAAGCGGCCAAGAGGTATGGAACTAAAGGGCCACCCAAGTTGAGGCAGCTGACCCAAAGATCACTGACTGGCTTCCTTTCCATTTCTCCTCTCCTAGCATGTCACTACCCACAAAACTTTTGTTTGCCCTATGGCTTCCTACAAATCAAGGCCCAATACACCACACGCCATAGTATACAACTTTTTTTACTACAGCAGACGATGTGAAAAATCTGCTTCTGCTTTTACAGTTCATTCATACAAAAATCGAAGCTTGGTTGGTTGTGGTTAGAAAAATAATCAAGCGATTAACACTATTTGCATATTGATACAACATGCCCCTGCAAGGAGTTGCCCAATGTTACACAGTCCAAACTACCAGGGACTGCATGATTGGATGCCTTGTCAATTACATAAAACATGTTGGTGGGGCTTTTACACGAAACAACAAGCTAACACTGCATAAAAATCTCCACTATTATAGTACATCCCCTATAAATGAATATTGCTATAATATAAGGTAAATTCATGCTAACCTATATTAAACATTTCAATATCGAAATTATAACTCTTGAACTTCAAGAGATTTGCGGCAATGTCTAAAATCTTCCTTTGAAAGAATATATCCTCTCTATAAGCAGAAAATGGGCCGGTCCCGCCAAAATCATTTCCTTTCCAAAAACATTTTTCCCTGGTCCCAAGAGTATTATTTTAGAAAGGTCTATTGTAGATATTTAGCAAGCTACCGATAGAAGGCATTTTAAATATTGTGAATTTGTGTCCAATCACAATGTTATTGTGCATGAAGCACAATAGCATGCAGAATCGACCATTGTATCAAACAAAACTTATTAACACATTTTTCATGCAATAATGGCTTTAAAATCGTGGTTGGACCCTTACTCGAGTAAAACTATGTAAGCCAAAATATTAAAATTACACATTTCAGAACAGAAGCACCCGTTTATTTGTTTTATGAAGAATTTGTCTTGAGCCATTGGTGCTAACAAAATTGGTATGAAACTTAACCAAACCCATTAATGCTCACCAATGTCTAAATCCCATTCAGATAACGGTAATGGACCATAACCAACTGATAACGTATAATTCATTAAAAACCATGCAATTAAATTAACTCACCCTTTTCATGAAGTCATCTACGGTGTCGAATGAAAAGACCATTAAAAAGTTGTCCTTCATCGTTTGCAAGAGTTTCAAGGGGTTGAGAGTCGACCATTTTATGCCGGTACTCAATGCACTGGGATGTAAAAAAACATAATTTACATTAAAAATGTGATATTAGAAATTTGTGAACCAAACAAAAAATCTAGAGCAGATGTCAAACAACGAACAAAGTGTAAAATGCCCCCGAAATTCTTTCAAAACAGCCTCATCATAAAATATCCAGTTAATATTGGCATTAACACGGGCCATTTTTAAAAAAATTCTTGAATAAGTGAGAGGTAGGGGGTGTACAAGGTTTGAAATCCCAAACTACAGCCGCCACAAATGATTCGAGTGAAAGAAACGTATCCAGAATGACAAGTGGCTGCTTTGTCTTTTTTATACATTTTTTTTTTATTTCTGAAAATGCCAACTAACATGAAAAGAGACCACCCAGAAGAAGAAATAAACACACACATACGCACGCACACATGCAATGTTGGAATAGGGTTCTGATGAAACAGGATTTCAAAAATAGCATCATTTTATTTCAGTGTACAACATCTCTAAAAGCGACTAGTTTTTCACCTGACTGCGTTGCAAGTTTAATTCCCCCTGATCTGATTGCAGGATATCAGAGGCAGTAAACATGTTCTCGTCCAGGCCAAACATTGATCAGACAAAATGCACCAAGAACCCCAAACACGTTTATTGTATGCGAGACAACTGAGACAAAACTACTTACGGAATGATGACTGGAAAATCTGGTCCTAAAACACGGGAACCTTCCCAAAAGCAATCCAAAGGGGTAATAGTTACACAAGGAAATAACTTTTCTAGAATCTGACAAAAAAAAAAAAACATGAAAAATTAGTTATTTTATCCACTTACGATTCCTGTGCCAGAAAATTTCAAAAGACGTACCTGATCTACATAATGTGCATCAAACGAAGGTGCACTAGGGGAATTACATATATCCTTCAACTCCCACGTTCTAGAAATCGAGTAAGAAACACATGAGCAACGTTTGCAAAACATGGTGTGAAAGCAAATTAAAATGTGATGTATACTTACATATCAAACATCTCCACTTGTACCTGAGCTGCGACAAGAACAACACTAAGATGGGCCTGAAGAGCATCTGGCCTCAAAATGTTAGCTCCTTCTTGTTTGGGAATTTGTAATATAATTTGGTTCGTGGTCCCTGAGCCTTCTCCTAGCGTCCTTTGTACATAATCTAATTCTTTTTCTAATCGACCACCCTCTGAAATTACAAGACAAAAAACAAGTATTTGAAAAATCAGTGCTATTAAAACGTTTAATATCAAAATGGCATCATTAAAAGTCAATGTGTGGAAGCAAGTTTTTATCCACATGTACAGTTCAAACACCATTAAAAGATCACTCGTTTTCAACAAACTTTATCTCATTGCAGCGTGTCAATGCCCTAACACGCCACAATTTTACTTGATTATAACATTTTCAACAACGAAAATCCAACGGCAAACCTAATTAAAGGGTGGCCAGTGAAAAGTCACGAATTCTACACGTATCGTGACTAAGGGTTTGGAAGGTGTATGCAAGCCTACCAAAACAGATAGAAGCTTTACGTACAATTAAAAAGACGGGAGGAAAAAATTACAATCTTATCGAACAACTGGTAATATGTTTGCATTTACAAGGTGGATTAGGACCAGTAGCCGAGATATTTTTTGCACAGTCAAAACCATGACATGGGATGACCAAATCTCTGAATCTTGATTCCAGAAAAAAGTTTCAGAGCTCTGTAGTTTAGTTTGCAATTTTTAGGCCAGTTGGTGAACTAAAGTAGAAACGTATATAGAGCCACCAAATCCTATTTCGAAATACTGTTTAAACCAGAGTGACTTCACTTATCACATGCATATTAAACATTTAACTGGCAAATTTGAAAGGGCTACACCACTCAATATCATCAAAAAGAAAGGGCCATATTTACTAAATTTGCTTCTTGTGCCACAATACGAGTCGAAACATGTAGCATTATACTGTAGGTCTACATGTATAAGCCGACAATGAATTTCATTTACAAGTACATGTATTTTGAATTGAATCCCTGCTGCTTATTCCCAATTTATAAAAAAAACACCAAATATATCCTCGGATTTTTTTTATTCCTATATACCCACTATAAAATGGGTAGTTCCAATAGATAGAATTAAATAGATAGAAATAAAAATCCATATTTAATTTCTGGAACATTTTTAACTGGTCTGAAGAACCCCACAGCCGTTGATGTGGACCTACAACACTATTGCATTATCACATCCTACAATATGCAAATGTCCAGAAGTAGTTCGTATTTAAAGTTTCATTTTTGGGTGGCACACAGCATCACCAAGCACAAGATCACACTTGCCATATGCAAAACCGCATAAATAAAGTGGCGGAAAAGATTTTAGGAAAAAGTTATCGAGAAAGGCTATTTGAGAGAGAACCCTGCCTGGCAAGAGACAGAATCTGACAGATGGGTAGAGGGGGGAAAACATATAGAAAAGAGCCTTCTTTCGACCATGACTGTAGCAGATCAAGATAAATGACTCTCAGAAGATCCATGACCCAAACGCAAAAATCTTTTTGCGCCCTGGAACAGCCGCCAGTGGCGCCAACTCCGATTCGCCACCCTCCACCCATTTCCTGTCTCGTTAAGTCACCACTATGCAAACCCAGGCTGACATTTTCTTCCCTTGGACCAGGTGGAAATCAATGTTTTGCAATTTCACACGACTGGCCATTGTTTTTTTTTTGTGAGTGTGTCTCTGTTTCCCTGGTTTTCTGGGTTAAGTTTTTTTGGGGCGAGTTTTCCATTTTGCACAACTTAATTGTTGGGTATACATGTACATGTATGTTCACGAGTTATCTTGTCTCCATTCGGGCAAATTCCAGGCTACGGAGCCCCAAAGCAGACATATTTCAGGGAATATTGACGTACAAGTCACATCAACGCAACCTGTCCGCTCCGAGCTTCCGTAATAAAAAAAAACTTACCTGTACATGTTCAGGAATATAATATTGTCTTAAAACGACGAAATACATTAGTCTTTAAGACAATATTGAATTCCTGAACATGTACAGGTAAGTTTTTTTTTTGCAATAACACGGTCAAGAGTAAAAAACAATTTGATAGTGATTCCTTGGTTTAACACATTCCAAAATGCAATGTGTAAATACCTTAACACAATCCACTTTAAATCAAATGCCCAAAATTGTCCATGCTTAAGGTGTTTATGCTAGCATGCAATTTTCCATGAACTTTCTTTTTTAATAATTATAGGCCTACAATTACATGCACTACAATAATTTAATAAATTAAATACATGTAGGCCTACACATTCCAATTTTAATTTCACATTATTTTTCACTATTTATTAAAGTTTGTTTTGCTATTCTATACAGTAGAACCTGTCTAAAAGCATTCTGTGTAAAAGCATATCGGCTCTAAAAGCATTCTGTGTAAAAGAATATCCTCTCTAAAAGCATAACATGTGCCGGAACCATGTATAAAAGAACCTGGCTAAGTGCACATTTTAATTCACTGGCCCCAAGAGTATGCTCTGAGGTTCTATACATTGCATTTGTTTTGATATGCACATGTTACATTTTTCATACAAGCTTATATCAATTCAATGTACATGCAAAAGTGAATTGGGATGAAACATGTACAAATTGTACATTACATGTTCCAAACTTTTTTTTACAGTTTTGTTGTTGTTGTTGTTGTTGTTGTTCAGTGTGATTTATGAATGCAAAAAGCGTCGATACGCCAGATGGGCCATTGCATTGGCAACGTTTTCGTTCATTTCTAAACACGTGACCCGTATTCCTCTTACGCCACCCACGTCGTCGGCGAACGTTTGTGCCCTTGAGGGGAGGGGTGGTGGGGGGATGCCGTGGGATAAGCGAGCCGCTAATGACGACGGACTGAAAAAGCACCTCCAGTTACAAAAGAAGAAAAGCACCCAGGCTCCTATGAAGTTCACCCACTTTAAAATGCGTGCGTACACCTCATTTGCATACAAGAGCCGGTTGTGCGAGTGACCGCGGACCATGCCAAAATTCGCATCTGAAAACACGTCTCTTGATTTTCAGATACAAATGTAGTGCTATAGTTTGGCATAAAAGCTATTTTTTTGAATTTTCCGAAGATTGGTTGTGTTACTTATGTACCAACGTTTCTGAATTGAGCAAAGCTAAACTATGCCTGACAGCCACCACTAGTCCACACATGTAGCCTTGTAAAAAACGCTGCCAGGTGATATAATATGTTCAAAACGTCAAAAATATTGAAAATGTATACTTGTATGATCAAGTAATTTGTATACGGAGAACGCAATGGAAAAGCTCCCCCTTGCATGACTTTGTCGTCAATTTTAAAAATGTTGCTGTCACGAACAATCTCTCGTCATGGTAAAATAAAAATCAGACAAATTGTTTACATTCTTTTGCATCATATACATTACAGTATACTGTACATGTATATGTTAACATGACGTCATTTCATCTATCCTCAAGCATGTGTCTTTGTTTTGTTCAGTAAAAGTTGGGTTATTGATGTAAGTTATATATAGAAGCTGAATGTCCCAGTCGTAATTGTAAAATAACGGCGCTTCATTTACATCACGTGTTCAGTGGTTATATCGTAACGGCGCTTCACTCAAATGCCATTCAAGATGCATTGCCTTCACTTTGACTTGTCTTTAAATATGGCGAGGTCACGCATTTTATTCACTTGATACATTCGCCTAAAAACACGATTGAATTCGTTAAAGACTGTATATCAAAAATTAATTACATTTGTTCAACAAGGTTTGTATTAAAGCTTGTATATTTTTCTCAATGAGGATCTAAAGTTTTGATATAGTAGCCTACAGTTCTTTTGGTGGTTCTTCCTATCAAAGACTTAACTAACCTTCCCGTGATCTCGAATCACTGGTTTAAAAAAAATTCAACATCTACATCGATTCAAGCCATTGTTATTCCAAAGCAGCTTTTTCTAATCCTGCAGCCCCACTACATCATAATGGCGTGCGGCTCATTTTTTTTCTAGACCTTATATGAACAGGTTATTAATTTGGTTGTTGCGGGTGAACATCTCGTTAGTTACCTATATTAAACCTGATTTGATAAATCACTGTTAGTCGTGACATGGTCCTGTGGATACACAATACAGGAAGATCAATTATAGAGTGACAGTTCCATATTGGACCGCGTAGAAAAAAAAAAAAAAAGGAAGGGGGGGCTTCAACAAACATCCGCTTATGAGAGAGGAGAAGCTGGGGGTAACATAACACAAAAAAGACCAAAACTGGTCTCCTCGGCCCACCCAGTTCCAGTGAATGAATCCTGGGGGGGATATGGGTGAGCCAATGAGGAGGACCTGCAACCACCAAATGCTTTCAGCCACAGAGAGAAAATTATAAAACCTTGCCTAGCCAACATCAGTCTTTTTCAATAACCACCGAGTGGATTAAGACGTCAGGTGATATACATGACCATTAAGTTTCTTACCCCCCTCATCCCTCCTTGGGGCAATAAATAACACTGCCCTTCTGTTCATGCTATACAAAATTGAGATTAAGACATTTCAAAAGACAGGCCTTCCACCACCTCATAGCCCCTCTTTTGGGGGGATCCATTTTCCCCCTTTGCTCAAAATGGTTTTCAAAGGCTGGTCCCTTTTTCTAGAGCCCTGTCAATTCGAAACCTGCAAAACACGGGATGGCAAATTGACTTGTCACACTCACCTATCTTGTGTGCCCTAATTCAAAAGAAGCAGCATGTGGGGGGATAAATAATAATACCTCGGTAAAAATGAGCACCACTTGGACATTGCTGAAAGTTGATACTTGGCACATTGACAACGTGGATTTTTAATCTTGTTTCTCCAATTGAAAAATCCAACATTGAATAATAATTATCCTATCGTATTTCTCGAAATTCCTTTTATTTTTATCTGATCCCTTCAACGACATGGAATTCATAACGCGACTAAAGATAC
This sequence comes from Xestoiulus laeticollis, assembly GCA_034698905.1. Classification (NCBI taxonomy): domain Eukaryota; kingdom Metazoa; phylum Arthropoda; class Diplopoda; order Julida; family Julidae; genus Xestoiulus; species Xestoiulus laeticollis. Next base: position 1,647 of record JAQGCC010000157.1, on the reverse strand, counting down.
CCATGTGGGGAAAAAAAAAACTCGTGCTGTGATAGAGCTCCATGTGAGCTTTTAAGTACTATAATTCAGGTTTACGTGTAGGCGCACTGCTTGCAACTAAATCTCCCCTCAAATGGTAAAAAAAAAAAATGAAGGAAAGCCATTTCAGTGATAAACACAAAGCTAAACCGACGCTTCAGTGTCATTCCATAATTGGGACTGTCACCCCTTGAACTTGCATTTAGTTCATATTGGACCAAATGGGCAACAACAACAATAATCCCCATTTTCCCATGAAGTCAAAATGTCGTGATTTTGTACAAGGAGTGTCGGTGGCCCACAATCCCATCCCCTAGAACCATTTTTAATTGCTTATTTTTATGCGGGACAAAATCACTTATCGAAATTACAAAAAGGCAGTTACAGTGTGAGTCCAACCGAATTTCCCTTTTTTTTTTAATTTTATTTAATGTGCACTTTCAACTTTTCATTCAAAAGTTTTACAAACATGATGAAAACCTTCATTTCTATCCCTCAAAAGCCATAATTTTAAAACTAAAGGTGCATGATGTTGGCCAGGTAGGCATTATAGAGGGATTTAGCAGGCTTCCTTTAATCTTGACGACTTTGGCAGCACTGATTTTTTGCCAATGCGCATGCGTGGGGACGACGTTAATGAGTTTGTGGTTGAGGGCAGATGACAATAGAGGGATTGAGCACGCCTCCCTTAATGCTAACCACATTGACAGCACTGTATGTTATTCCAATGCGTTCTCGTTAAGGTAAATCAGTTGACGGGACATTAAGGGAGGCGCTCAAACCCGCTAATTTCATAGTTTAACGTGATACCACAACGTTTTTGAGGAGCATAACGACTTTTACTGTTCATAACTTATTGACGCGTATGCGTAATAGTGTATTTATCGTTCTCGTTAAGGTTAAAGGAAATCTGTACAATCCCCTCTATTAACAAGGATTTTTTTCTTTTGTTTTGGATGCGTTGGCCCTCGGTTCAATGTTTGTGATTAGGCCTACTTCTGGTCCAGGGCTAAAAAAAGCTGGACATCCCTGTAAAGCAGGGATGACCAACTAAACAAACAATACCCAAGTATATCAAATTTTAACATCACTTAACAAAGCCTTACATGATTTCATAAGAAAAATCATCTTTAGCAAAGTTTTTGGGTTCAAACATACCAAAAGTCCACTTTTTTAGATTTTTTTTTGCTCACATTCTTATCACACTACATTTCCAAAGCAACGATTAAATCTAGCACTAAAAATACCGAGTGCAATTACGCTACAAATTAAACAATGTTTCCATTCATTTTATTTTTGGCTACCGAAAACCGAAAATTGCCAAGGTTCATTAAAAGCAAAAGAAAGAAAGAATTCACCGACTTTTTTCCCTTGCCAAAAAATCTGATTTTCTCTCCCCATGCACATTTTCTAGGTCGCCTATATATCGTTGCATCCTCCAAAACGATGGTAAATTTTTCGGTTAAGCCCTGCTGGTGTCTTTTTAAAACCTTTTATTTAACTTGGTTAGAAGGGAGCGCATGGTGTTTGTTTGATAACATGGATATGGATCGTTAAGGCGGAACGTCAATTACCAAGGCAAAGGCAGATAAGACATAATACTAAACATGCATTCAGTTGGGAACCAAA
>JAQGCC010000156.1:0-52212 GCA_034698905.1 Xestoiulus laeticollis | reverse complement strand
TGTGATTTACAACTTTCGTAAATCACGTAAAAGTGCGAGATTGTACAACTACGAACCTCAACTTGAGTACCCCTATTGTATTCGATTGTTACGTGAGCCTAGACTGTAGTTAGGACAAAATTTGAAATCCTAACCAGTAAATGTACTAATGAAATTCGCGCACAAATTCAAATTGAATCAGTTTTCTTGTTATGCATTTTCGCATAGTTTTTTTTTACAAACTGAATATAAATTTCAATTCAGATTGAGCCAGATGTTTAATTGTAGTAATATGAGTATCGTAGAATTAAATATTTTGCGGATGTAACAGCTTTCAAGGGTACAACCCTCCTGGTACCCTTTATTTATTTTTTTGGTGTTATATTTCAAGGGCAAACTAAGCACGTGCATTGGGAACTTGCATATAGGAAGAGACGGCGCCACAATTCTTTACTTTGTTGCGTTTATTTTGACAACAGAGGGATTGTGCACGCCTCCCTTAATGCCCCGTCAACTGATTTACCTTAACGAGAACGCATTGGAAAAACATACAGTGCTGTCAATGTGGTTAACAATAAGGGAGGCGTGTTCAATCCCTCTAACATTGACTTTTGTTCACTCACACTTTATTATAGTTGAGATTTTGTAATGCATGCAAACATGTCGTGTCCAACTTTTATTCACACACTAGTGTATTGTAATTGTACCCAATATGTCCCTAAAAATTTCGCTTATGGTGACATTTCTGAAGAATAAAAATTAGGTAAATAAAATCCTGGGGAAAAATGAAGAATGTAATATGCATAGTTGCTGGCCTAATTTTGTCCTTTTGGGACACCTAAAATAAGGACATCAATATTTTTTTTTAAAACTTAGATTTGGTGTTATTGGTGCAAGTGCAGCATTTCTTAAAACATAAATACACCGAAATTTGCAACTGCAACCATTTCAGAATGTGGGCTGATAATAGACTACACTATTTGCAGAAAATTTTAAATAAAATTTCAGCTAGGAACTATCATTGCTGAGTAATGTTTGTGAACATTTGCAGATAGCAGAAATACATCGAAATTTGCTACAACAACCATTTCAGAATATGGGCTACCAATATTTGTAAACATTTGCAGAGAGTAGATCGTTTTTTGTAGGAGAAAGTTTCAAAACAATGTTTGATCATCATCTCCAATTTTTCAAAACAACTTGTTTAACAATGAATATCATTCAGCCAATTTGTAAATAATACTCGTTATTTAGCATACGATCTCTGCAAATTTTCAGACATATTATACTTATATGGTGTAACATAACGCAACAGGCCATGACTATACCAAAGTTCTTGCAACCGTCTAACATTGTAATATGCGTGTTAAATTTCCAATTTACTCGTTGATACTGAACCCAACCGATTATTTCTTGTTAAAATATATGACTTAGCCGCGTGTAGAATTTATTACTTTGTCACATAATTTTATTTTCGATTGAAATCTTTAGTGAATGGATCATTTGCAGTTTTTGTGGACCATTGAAATGCATAGCGATAGCAATACCAAGTGAATAGTGATCACTATTAGCTTCTCATTAAACTTTTATCAATAAAATACTTTAGTTTACCCTTCAAAAAGTTGGCAATCTGAGATGCTTATTTGTGCAATGTCATCCTTATTTTCGTTTTCTCATATATACATGTACATGTAAAATAGGTTTGATAGTGGGGATATCCAATAGCCATTTATTCTTATTGTTTTAAGTTAACAAGTTTCAGTTAAACTGAAGTACATGCATGCACACCTGAATAAAACATTAATTTATTCATTGATCAGGTATGTGTACGTTTATCTATTGCTAGATGAGAAGCTATAACCGTCCTTTAATTAACCTGTCTGGTAGCTGATTAAGCTATATTTATGCTTCTTGTTATAGCATTTGGTGTGTAATTAGGTTAATCTACAACCCTGTTTTAGTCAATTACTTTCAAATTATTGTCGATATTGTTTTTATGACCGAGTATTGCGATTTTATAATTAAAACTTGTATGCTAGAATTGTTAGTATAGTTTCGTGACTAACGTGTTTAAAATTGAAATTGCTTGATAAAACTAGGGTTTTTATTTGTTCAGAACTTTATCAGCAAAATGATTTAACAGATATACAAAGGAATTCGCTATTAACGATCTACAAGAGACTTAAGAAATCAGATCGTTATATTCGACCTTTGTTGAATCAAGATTTATGAAAATTAAATTGTGCATGTAATAACAATAATAATGCATATACCTAGAAATACAAATATAAAATTTATTTACGTTTATTCATTACATGTTTTGACTGAAAAAAATCGTACAGCATATGAGCTGTTTTTTTTAATTTAATACTTTTTTATAAAAAATAGTGAATCCATTTATCAAAAACTGGAAAAAGTATAAATCCTGTAGTATATACCAATATTGAGAATTTTCAATAATTAAGATAAGTTTTAAAATTTGTTCATAGTTGGTTCATATATTTTTAAATTTAAACACGTATCAGTAGTGAAATATATAAATGTATAATTATTAAATTTGACTTAAATTTAATACAAAATACGAAAAGTTTTTGCTTTTTGAAAGTTCATTTTTCGTTGGTAAAATAAAATAATAAAATTATAATAAGATTTCAGATAAAAATATAACACAACTTTAAGATTGTAAATCATTTTGTCATTTCATGCAATCTATACCCTAGTAAAGTGACCACATTTGTTTAGTGACTACCTCTGCATAGTGATCCCTTTTCATAAAATGGTTTTAATGCATACATGTATGTTTTCCATAAAAATTTAATGTATTAAGACCACCTGATTGGACCTTTTTGGTGGTCATCTTTAGCCGTTTTTTTTTAATAGGATGTATCCCTTTTCATACTATTTAATTGCACAGATATCTTAGTCATTTATATGTACATTTTTTCTTTATCCCAACTACAACAAGTAATCAATCTGCTTGAAAATGAATTATTGGTCATGACTATAAAATATACCGAATACGAGATAATTTTTAATTACTTACACTTGAAAATCTCGATAACAACCATTCATTGGCCATTGAATTAGATAGTAAACGTCACACCCTCGTTACCTTTCTTTAGCCCCCAAACTAGTATACTAGATGTGTACGAGAGGTATAAGGTTATGATGTTGTTGAATTTATCAGGGTTAATAGCATTGGCACACGTCATATTTTTTTAATCGTGATATGTTGTGATTTTGTGCTTGTTGCATGGGGTGATCGTGTTAGGAAAAAATGTAATACTCGTGATTGTAACATTAATCCGACTTTTTTTTTTAAACGTCAACAAACTCGAGAATTTAAAATTTGATATAGGACCCATTGCGAAGCAATAGGTGTCGTAAACGAATTAATGATGCTAAGTTTGCGAAAGGGTAAAGTTAAGAAATTTCCTTCTAAAGCATAAGAGCTTTCCTGAGAAACTTTCAGCTTTTTCCCTAGATAAAAATATGTTAATTTGTAACCTTGCAACGCATCAAAAAGGCATATAAATCTTGAAAAAAACGTGTATATTTAAATATTTTCTAAATTCAAGATGGCGGCTTTGGAATAAAATCACCCTTTCTATCCAATAACTACAGCCTTTCTTACTCATACAATCCGATATTATAAATTTCTTTAATTACCAACAACTCTAGTGAAATTATAGTTGAAATCATGCATTTTTCATAAAAATTCACTCTAAATACACGTTCTAATCTGTTTAATATAAACTACATGTACGTGTGCTACAAGGACTTTAAAACCTGTTCTTTATACAATAATTATAAGTACATAAATGGGTAACATTACACTTGGTTCGTTTTTCAAGGTTCTCAAATCATTGATATTCGTGTAATACTCATTAAAATCAAACCGGAAATCACAGCAATCAAAAAATGTTATATAAGTTAGGGCTACTTTTTTAGTGAAAACTCTTAAAATGGTCATTAAAGTTTCAATTTGTGTATCTTTGTTTTAAACAACTTGAACATATGAATGTGCAAGGCAAACAACTTTTTAACAATCGTTTCATCTACTTTCAAGAATCTTTAATAGCTGTCTATATACAAAATAGGTTATTATTTTTACCTTCAGGCATAAACATACACACACCTCCTTTATACCCAGTTTGTTGCAGTGGGTTGCGTCATTTTGTCTTTTTAACCGTTAAAAGGGACATTTTTTCTGATGCCATTGTTTCCAGAATTGTATTGTCTGCAAAATTTACAGAAGCATAATTATGCCTTGAATAACGTTGTTTTTACTTCAAATTTAATCATACCAAACATGAATGAACAGATTTTCAATATTAGGTTCTTTATAATTCTTAAAAATCACACATAAGATAATGTATGGCACAGTTTGAATGCATGTGTGCAATTTTCTAAGAAATTTTAATAGGCAAAAATTGATGTCTTTTTATATAAATTTAAATTATTTTCAATTTTTCTTTCCATAGATGCATGCAGTCAAGCAATGCAATCCAATGACAAATATACAATGTAGGCCATTAAGTTTTGGAAATGTTTTCATGATGGCAAACTGTATGATTAGGAAATATAATCATGATGAACAGATCAGCAGATATTAAACAGAACATATGAAAAGATATTTGGACTAAATCAGAATTGATGCTATTATTGGTTAATCTGAATAATTTAATTATATATTGTTTATAATCAATTAAACGTATACTGTACGTGCTGTGTGTATATTTTGGTCTTGCAGTGTATACATGTACATGTGGCGTCGATCAAGGTAATAAAATATGCATATGTAAATTCAAACTTTCTTTCCCTATCAATACAAATACGTGACATCATTAATGCTGTATTATACAGTAGCATAGGACCCTATATATTGATCTGTAAGGGCTCGCCTCGTGCAACATGCCATATAGCACCAAGTCGCCATATCACCACACGCTCACCATTTTGGTGATCGTCTTCTGATACTTTGAGGGAGAAAATATAGTTTCTTTCCCCGAATAGTTTGTACATTTCAATGGTTTGAAATCTAATATTACAATACCATATTACAATTACATGTGTACAAATTGAAATGCAATGTTTTCAACGATATATGCAATTCCATATACGACGTGTATATAACAAACTCAAATAGTAGTAATCACTGATTAAAATTTAGTTGATCAGAGAACAAATATAATTGGTTGTTTTCGCATCTCAATTCGTTATACTTAATCCAGTAACAAAAAATACATTCAGTTAATTGTAAACAAGTTTTTTTTTATATTTACTCCAAAAATGAAAACAACATACAGCAAAACAAAAAAATTCCACTCATACCATGTGCACGAGATTGCAATGGTCAATTAACCCAAACTTTCAAGTGTCATTAACAATTGTGCTGCTAAATTTAGCGATTTGACAACACCACTGTAATGTGTGAAGTTTTCATTAATTTTATATTAGAGAACACAAGTGCACAATAGTTTACAATGGGATTATCATTTTTGATATAACATTTGAATTAACACGAATTTTTTTGTCCACCAGGTGAAATGAATCCTCTTCCAAAACTCCCATTTTTTAAAAGAAAGTTTTAAAGTTTTATTTTTAAAAACAAACATGTATTCAAGTGGCAAGAATCCAAAATCGATCCAATTTCACTTTCCATTTTGACTACCCATGTTTACGTATTTAATAAATACTAAACAGGACAATTTGTAATGTGGGTTAAAAAATGCAGATAAATTAATGTGACAAATCAAATTTATTGTCAGAATGTGTTTATCATGTTTACAAATGGCGTTTATCCATAGTGTATACATTGGTGTGACTGTTTCAGTATATTATAATGCTTGTCATTAGATACTGGTGGACACCATTAACTCATTGATAGGGGGTATAATTGTGTACATAGTAAAGTCAGAGTACTACTTTACTACCAGTAGTTTTTTTTTTTTTTTTTTTTTATTGCACGAGAGTCTCGTGATGAATTTTTTCACATTAATAAAATCAGTGAACTTCAACCGTGAAAACATTACTGTTCAAAGTGCAATCTCGTGCAAAGATTTTGAACAAACATTTGAAATTTTACTGGTGTATAATGTATACAGAAGCGACCTAAATATAGATATGAAGAATTCTATTGATAAAATTTGGTGAGAAATAGGGAGATTTTATATATTGTTTGTCACTTAATTTCGAAATATATATGGCTTTTATTTACACGGCACATATTGAGTTTTTTGCCCCAATCTTTTTTTTCAAAATAGGATCATGGTGTGTGTGTCTTTTCCTAGCTATCAGATTCCTAATTTTCTGACGACGTAAAAAGAGGTTTAACCAATCACTTCGCTTTGGTCAACGATTGCCTCCCGGTTTCGCCAATCGGACACCTTGCTCAAATTTGTATCAGTTCAGGCTCGACTTCTGATGCAAGACCTTGGAGATCTTGCTTTTACATTCCTGCATCTTCGACCTACTATAAAAAGGGAAGAGTCAGACAGAAGACCATCAAAAGAGAGCGAGTTGAATTAGGAGATTGATACCATAAAAGCTGCATTGCAAACTGAATTCGGGTTGAGCTCTATAGTTTATCAACAAAACCACCTGAGGTTTACCACACATCCCAGACTTTATAAAGGTAAGGAATATATTTTTCTGAACTTATGGTCCAAAAGGTCGGAGTCTTTAATACCCCTTAATTTGATTGTACATTTTGGCTGATGGCCATTCATTGATGATTGCAGACTCGCAAAGTCAATAAGGAAGCAATTTTATTTATCTTATAGTGTTTTTCTCATTACCCTCTGGAGCAAGACCTATACCTGTAATGTTATGTTTTCAAAAACCATTTTCTCCATAACTTATAAGAATGAATGAAACAAATGAATCATGTTCTTCTGGTGCACGCACCCAGATGGCTATTTCATTTCGTTAAATTCAACAGCATAAACTCATAATTGCATAAATTTGAAATAGGGTGCCTTTGATGGAACACTAGCTGCCCCCTAGCGGCCAAATGATGGCACTACAACCTCTCAAAAAACATTTATTTAAAAAATAACTGGAGGAAATACATTTTTAAAAAATAGCTATCTGGAAGCACCAATGCGTGATGAATATTGAGCAGTTTTTTTCATTAAATTATTTTTATAAGTTATGGAGAAAATGGTTTTTGAAAAATTAACATTGCAGGTACTTATAGTGTAATGAGCCTTTTTAAATGTTTTTTTAAAAAAAACAATCTTATTTCATATGATTTAATGTACAGTACATTAAAATAAGGAATGTTTTTTTAAAAAAACAATCTTATTTCATATGATTTAATGTACAGTACATTAAAATAAGGAATGTTTTTTTAAAAAAACAATCTTATTTCATATGATTTAATGTACAGTACATTAAAATAAGGAACAATTTGTCGTTGCAAAATTTAAGCTACTAAAGGGTCTTTTATCAAATGATTGCATGTTAAACTGAGCTTTAATATCTACAATACAGAGAACAGACAATAATATGCAATGAAAAACATGTTTAATCGACAGTTAGGGAACCCTATTTAACTGAACATGTCAGATGGACATAATAGAGAGATAAAGCTGCACGAGCGATTACGATACGTATACGGTTAAAGCGTCATCAACTGCAAACACGCGTGCGTGGGTGCCAAAAGATGCATCGTAAACGTATCGTAATCGATCGTGCAGCTTTATCTCGCTAATGAGTTCACTGGTGTCCGTTTCACCCTCGACCATATGGGGCCACGTGCCCTTTCCTCTTATAAAATCTACAATTAAAGATAACAGAAAATCTGTTTGAATTGGCCTTTATGTACACTTAATAAATAGTAATGCAGTACCCTGGCATGGAGTTCATTAGCACTAAAAATGCATGTATCAGTGTTTCACTGTAGGTGCAGGTGCCCTAGCCTAAAGGCTTTCTATGATAGCAGCTGCTGCGTGTCCTTCAGCCCTTCTATGCTGACCACCATTTGGCATTTGCTTCTCTCTTCCGTCATTACTTCATTCATGCTTTTTTCCCGTACAATTGCCCCCTGACCACTTTTTAACAGTTTCATTGACCTCAATCACTTGCCATTTTTTTTGCCCCAAATTGTTTCCCGCCAAATAACAACATTTCCATGTGCTCGCTTTTCTACTCCTGATGCTTGAAAAATGTTCACTTTGTTTGATTACTGCCCATGCAATTTAATTTGTTCCGTAGACAGATTTGATAATTATGTAAGAAACTTAGAAATTATCTAAATGTGTGGTGGAAAATTCTCACAAAAAAAGTACATTTTATAAAAATGCACTTTTACTACAATAGAACGTAGTGGACGACATCAGTGTACAAAATTTGAAAGGATTTAGGATTTTGTAGGGTTTCACTAAAATTCACTCGACCAGATGGGAAGCTTAATTTGTTGTAATGTACTGTACGCCTACTAAGTTTATTTATTTGGCTTCTTAGTTAATGCAATTTGCAATTATTTTAATCACCTTGTCACCCTAAAAAACCGACATCCATAGTAAAAAATCAAGGTGATCATCAGACCATGTTGTAAATGTACATTATGTCTAAAAATGTTCAAATCCGTGCAATTTAGTCAATCTCTCATTTTCCTGGCGTCATTTGCCCTAATTTAATATTTTTTTTAAAATAAAGATTGTGGTTAATTATTTAATCCTTGCCCTAATCGCATCTTGAGTTCATGTCAGTTCACTGGCCACAATTGGTAAAGAGTACAAGGGCACTGATTCTAATGTTTATGCTTCTGGTTGATAAAAGCTCAAATCATGATAGGCTCATTTTATCTTTTCAGTTGCTGTTTTTACATCATTTTATTTGGACATTTCTGCAAGAATATCATCCAAAATGGCCGCTGCGCTTGGACAACAGGTAATGACTAGGGCTGTTTTCAAGTGTGCAATTTTCTCACCAAAAAAACTATGAACATACATGTAAATAAGATAAATTCGGTCCCAATTCGACTGCCCTCAGTGTCATGGTATTATTTATTTTCGAAATTTTTAATGGATCGTATTACAGCACGATAAAACATCTTCAATTTAGGACGTACATGTACATGTAAATACAAGAATTGCAAATATCTAAATCTCTGATGGGGCCTAACTGGCGCGTAAAATATGTATTGCGATATATACATGTACATAATGTATAAAAAATTCGAGGAAGTTGAAGTTCAAAGTCCGGTACTGGATTCATCATCCTCATATTACTGTCGGCATCGTTAATTGATTGGGAGTGGCAATTGGTCAGTTTTCTCTGGACATCTTATCAAGGTCACAAGGGTTATGCATCTGCAAATATAAAAATATAATTTTCGTTACGTTATTAGCATTCCAACATTTTAATTGAACTATGTTCATACCAGGGTTCAACGGATAGACATATATATAGCAGCTATTATTTTAATATTTAGCTTTAAAATCTGAAAAACAACCAATGGTTGCCAAGTAATTCTCGTCTTTATTCCTCCTTGACTGTCCTTGATTATCACTCCATCTCACTCTGGTGTTTGATTTGTTTCATTGCTAATTTGCTATCCTTGAATAGCTTTGATGATCTTGAAATGAGATGACACCAGCCTTTAATGTAATGTACAAATTACAAGTAATATAAGATTTCTGCTTTAAAAATTAAAGGAGGAGTCGATTATCGCTAAACAATTACACTTTACTGGTCGATTACTTAAAAGATACATGTAGCTACTGTACATGTAAATAGCAATTTAAAAACGCGGTTTATATGCACATTATTTCTTTTATTGAATTGCTATGACGCAAGTGAGTGGATTTTATATCGGGCCATCTAGTGCAAAGAAAATGCAGTACTTATGGGATATTTTGACCCATTGACCTGCCCTTACGAGAACTTGATAGGCCCTTAATTTCCAAAACCAAATGCTTTCTTTGTTGATTTATGCATACATGTACATGTACATGTATATGTATGCATTACGTTATTTATGTACATGTACATGTACATTATGTTCATATACACATGTATTGTATGCTTACATGTGTAATTACATTTACATGTACAGTACATGTATCTATCAATAATTTGGTCTGGAACTTTGGCTACATGTACATTATATTGGCAATGGATAACACATTTCCAAATCACAGCGCCATCTATGATGCATTAAGCACAACGTTTAAGGGACACAAGCTAACATGACGTCAAATTAGCGTATACTGTAGCATACTGTACATGTACATGTACATGTACATGTATTATATCTAAGTCTGAATCAATACATGTACTAGGTTAGAAAATAATTTAAAGTTTTACACTTGATTAATAATAATAGAGGGATTGCGCACGCCTCCTTTAATGCTCCCTTAATGCTAACCACATTGACAGCACTGTATGTTATTCCAATGCGTTCTCGTTAAGGTAAATCAGTTGACGGGGCATTAAGGGAGGCGTGCTCAATCCCTCTATTATGCAAAAATCAAATAAAATTGATGCAAATTGAAAATCGCGAATTCGACGCCAATTTTGTTAAATGTTACAACTGTTCTTAAAAATTATCACAAAAAGTTTGAAATATCCAGCAGAAGTTTGCACGAGACTCGCCATAAATGGATTTAGTATAAGGGATATGAACGAGAATTTTAAAGTATTATTTCCTTGCATTTTTCAGGTTATATCTTTAGCAAATAGCACTCTGAAATTGGCTGTGAATTTGTCAACCCACGAGCCACTATTATGGTGGAAAAAAGAAAGATCACAGCAAGAAATTGCATTGAAAACATACACATTGGAAGAAGTTTCTTGGCACTGGGAAGCGAGTGATTGTTGGATGGTAATCTATGACAAGGTCTACGACATGACAGATTTCTTAATAGAGGTAATTTTTATTCTATGAAAAGTTTTGATCAAAGTCAAGATGCCATGAGTCTGAGTTTTTACATTATTCTTGCAGCATCCAGGAGGTTATGAAATCCTGCTTGAACACGCCGGAAGAGATGCCACCATTGCATTTCGTGGTGTTGGGCATAGCCAGCTGGCTCTGGCTGATATGGACAAATACCTGTTGGGTGAACTTGTCGAGGTACGAAAAACTTCCCAATAACCACCTGATAAAACACTTTACATGTATATTAATACTTAAATTTTTGAAAAAATCTGTTACAAAATCACATGGGACCAGCGCCGTATTAAGCACTGTGTGGGCCTCTAGGCACAAATATGTGGGGGCTGGCTTAAGGGCAGCGTTTTCCCATTTTTTCGAAATGCATGCTTAATTTTTTTTATTAAAGAGATTGCGCATATGCCAAACAAAATAGCAGAACATTTATTGCAAGTTATTTTTACAATTTTTCAATTATTCTACAATTTTGTGGGGCCTGTAATTTGTGGTGGCCCCTAGGCAGTGCCTAGTTTGCCTATATGGTAAATCCGGCACTGCATGGGACAGTCTCTTCAATATGACAAATGCCAATATTGTTATTCTTACAAAAGGTGGAGATTTTTAAAACTAATAATTTTTATTTTATTTTTTCAGGAAGAGAAAATGAAATTTTCTGACTGTCGCAGCTAGTTTGCAGTTTGTAAAGGACCATTTTAATCGACCATTAGATGTACATGTACATACACGTAGTATACGATATTATTTTAATTTTAGAAAAGTGATTTCCAAGCTGATGTCGGCATTTGGTGTCACATGAACGCGTAATTTAATACTTTTATTCTTTTGTAAATAGTTGAACTTCGAATTGTTTATTTCATATACAGTGTAATTTATTTGCCATTATTTTTTTAAATGGATTTTAAAAGTTTTTAATCGTCAGTGGTTTTGTTTGTACATTTATTTTTTTCACATGTGGATTCATGTGTTGTATTTATGCAAGACTGCCAAAATAAAAAATCGTAATATTGAAATTCCTTTATCTGACCTTTTGACCGTGAATTTCATATTCTATTGGCTTTTTTCGCGTTTTAACCCAGACATGCCTAATGAACATTTTTAAATGCATTTACATGTTCTTTAAAATGGAAAGTAGGCATATTTGGGTTAAAAGTTTGCTTTAAATTAAAATTTAATCGTTGTTGACATTCTACTTTGTTGTTGTGTGCAACAAGTATTCAACTTTAATTTAAGACACGTTTTCGCGTGGCATTTCACGTGGCATAATGCACGTGAAATGCCACGTGAAATTTAAAAATATTTCTTATTTATTAATTTTAAAAATAACCAAGCATTTTTATAAAAAAACAAGAACGATAAATTATCAAAGAATTTTTAGAAATTTTTCTTTTTCCAAAATTTTAATTACACAAGTCGCTGACTTGGTTGAGAGCTTTCCCCATAGGAAACTGGGTGTTTCGTTCCCCCTTAAATTGATGGATGCTATAGCAGTACTCCCCATAGCGGCCAAATGATACTACAACCTCTTAAAAATATTTATTTAAAAAATAACTGGAGGAAATACATTTAAAAAAAAAGCCAGCTGAATGCACCAAAACGTAATAATATTGAGCAATTATTTTCATTAATTTATTTTTATAAGTTATTAAGAAAACTGCTTTTGAAAATGTAACATTACAGGTATATAGGCTTTCTCCAGAGGGTAATGAGTCTTAATTTAATGATTACAATGTATTACAATCTTTTTAAAATTAAATTTGACACACGGGGTTGCGTATCTAATCAACAGACGATAACGATGAAAAAATTAAACTTGTTAATTACCAAAATACAAAGTTACACAATTGGATTTAATTTATTCAAATTAGCAAAAAAATCGAAATTCACTGTAGTTCAAGTGTAGATTCCAAAGTCTTAGATTAAAGATTATGTAAATTATCACATTAATATGTAGGGAAAATGCAATTTTTTTAAATACGACCTTGTAATAAATTAAATATGTAAATAATGTATAAATGAATAAATACCAAAATTAATAAATCTCTATTACGGGGATAAATATCCTAGGGAATTAGGTCACACTGTCAAAGAAGGTACAAAACAGCATCCGCACCCGCCATTTGTGATGATTGTCGATTTGTTTTTTTGCCGAATGAAATCTTTGACCATCGCCGCGAATTTATTGAATATAGAGTAATTTCGATATGTCTTCGGGACAGCCGTATCTCGGGAGTAAAATCAGTCTGATTTCAAAGTCTGAAATCAGATATGAAGGCATATTATACACAATCGATACGACAGAGTCTACAGTCGCCTTAGCTAAAGGTATGCGTAGCATGTTTTTGCACAGATTTCTAATATTTCTGAATTGAATTTAAAAGTTAAACCAAATTCTAAAACGTTTAAAGTAGTACTGTCGTGTAGACCGTATCGTGGTGTTAAAACTGACCATTTAAGCTTGAAATCGTTTGCATGACCACTGATGACAACAAAGAAATGCTACCGCTTGTTATGTGCTATACAAATCTTGTTTGGGCTTTTCTATGCTTATGGCATGATCTGCAAAATGTAATTCAGTTTTAATTCTTGGATGTCAAGGGTTAATTTTTTACTAGAACAGCTGCAGCTCATTGAGGTTAATGTAGCGTCTCGAACATAATGTCAACCACCTTGATTCGTGTTTGTTTTAATTCCAGTGCGTTCGTTTGGGACTGAAGATAGACCTACCGATCGACCTGTAGCCCCCAGAGATGAAGTTTATGAATATATTATATTCAGGGGGTCTGATATCAAAGATATCAGGGTTTGCGAACCACCCAAACCTCAGCCACCCCTTCTGCCAGGGTTACCAAACGACCCTGCTATTGTACAGGTGAATTTTAATTGACTCAATGCAGCAGTCTTAATGTGTCAAATCGTAGCAAACCCAATTCCGTAACTACATAATCGTTCTCAA
Source organism: Xestoiulus laeticollis (assembly GCA_034698905.1). Classification (NCBI taxonomy): domain Eukaryota; kingdom Metazoa; phylum Arthropoda; class Diplopoda; order Julida; family Julidae; genus Xestoiulus; species Xestoiulus laeticollis. Next base: position 38,377 of record JAQGCC010000156.1, on the reverse strand, counting down.
ATTATTTTAGCACTCTGTGGCAGTTACGCCCTCCTCCACTTTCCAACAAGGTGGATTCAAGCAACCGTTTGGCACGATCGGTGGTCTCACTGGCTATCCGGCCTATCCCGCGCCGTTGATGGGACAGATGCCTCAAGTTCAGAGTTTCCCAACTATGATGCAACCATCTCAGCCAGGTTCCCGAAGCGGGACGCCGACCAAGCGCAGAAGTCCCACCAACGACCAGGGAACGCAAGTATCCGGTGGTGCGTCTACGTTCTCTAGTTGCTTTGCTAAAACTGCTGGAGTTTTACTGACGCATGTATCTTAATTAGGAATAGGCGGTGGGAAAGAGGATAAGCGGGATGGACGGAGAAGCGGTGACAGCATCAGCAGCGGAAGAGGCTCCCAGAGAACCAACATGGGAGGTCCTGGATCCAGGCAGCAACGTGGGGGTCAAGGTCAGGGCCAGAACCAAGGAGGGCGAGATCGCGGTGAGGGTCAGCAAAACTGGAATGCTCAAAAGCAGAATCAGGGACAAAGAGGCCGTATGTATTGCAATAGTACTTTATCGATTGGACTGTCATGAATTATTTTTTTATAAGTGTTTTTTGTGTTAGGTCCGCGTCAGCCTCGTGTAAGAGGTAGGGGTCAAGGCCAGGGGCAGGGTCAAGGAGGTGGAGGAGGCCAAGGTGGTGGCGGTCCGGGAAGACAGCGATCCTCGACTTTAAACTTCCAAGGGGAATTTGATTTCGAGCAAGCCAATGCGGAGTTTCAGGAACTTGAGAACAAGTTTGCTAAAGTGAAGATAACCCCCGGTCAGTAGAATTTGGACACTCGGTTAATTTGAAAATTTACTAGTCCACATTCTGACTGTGCATGCTGTTTTTTATAGAAAATAAGGAGGAAAAAAAGGAAGATTCCGGAAACGAGACTGCAGTGACTGAAGGTGAACCGGAAGAAGACGTCACCTATTACGATAAAGCAAAGTCGTTTTTCGACAGTATTTCTTGCGAGGCTATCGAAAGGAGTAGGGGGTGAGCTCGCTTGATAATTTTATAGATCAATCTGGAAATTAAGTATGTCAAGTATACTAATTCTAAAATCCTGCACTTAAAAGCTCCTTCAAACGACCAGACTGGCGCCACGAACTGAAACTCAACGTGGAGACGTTTGGCGTCGCCACCAACTACTCTCGGAGAGGAGGGTACAGGGGTCGCGGATTTAGAGGGCGGGGAGGATACCGCGGCGGTGGACGGGGACGCGGTCGGGGCGGTTATTCCATGTTTAACAGGTCCTCGGGAACCGGCAACCCGGCACTCAACAACAGATCTCGTGGAATGCAAAACAAGAGCGAGTCCAACTCGACACCGGTGCAGCAGTCTACTCCGGCCCCAGCTATTGCCAGAACGGAAGAGAAGGGATGGGGTGAAGCCCCAACTGCACCGGGTGCGGACAAAGCAACTGCTTGGTAGAAATGTCTGGCTTTCTGCCGGCCTAGGCAGCGCAAAAGCTATTCTGGCCATTTTTATTTGGGTAAAGTCCGGTTGATATCTTCCCCATTTTTCATGGTTATTTTTTTACTTATTAGCGAGCATAGATGTGCTACCGGAAATGCTAAGTCATTTGTTAGTCTCTAAAGACTTTGACCAAAAATGGTCTTGCTTTTATTTATAATTAGTTCCTTGAAATTGCACAGATGCATTAAAATATGCATGACTAGCAAATAAATTTTTAGGGCTAATTAAACTGCTTAATAATCCGATGAATTAAAGGGGAAAGATCAAAAGTGAGATATTTCCCCCACTTTAAATTAAAGTCGATTTTGGGGCCCTCGTCTTTGGTTTCTTTAATGGGCAAAGCCCAGTTTTTTGCCAAAGCAATACGGAAGCTTAATATAAATTTTGTTTTAAATTTTTGAATCTCCCGAATACCTGAATAAGAATTTAGTAAGCGTATTCGGAAACTTCGTCCCCTACATACCCCAAATGCTTTGCAACAATTAAATTAGACGTAAGAGATATACAATGTTAATTATAATGATCCTTACTCAGTCTACTTTAAAAATGCAGCTGTAAAAACTTGCAGCAAGAATGAATTTTTTTACATTTAAATGAAACTTGAAAAGTTGTATTTTTCGATCTGAAAAAAAAATTGGAGTTCTGTTTAATTTTTAGTTTAAATTGTGACTTGACAAAACTGCTAACAAAGAATTTCAATAAATTGTCACATCGTTTTGCAAATGGTATTATAATTGTAGTTTATCAGTGATCGAATCAAAATGTTGGAATTAAAACTAAAGTACGTTTCTAAAATCAACTGCAGGTTTTGTCCTTTTATACAAATATGGATGTTAGTGGATTGTGTCTTGTCTGCATTTGCGTCAATTCCAGAAATGGGCATTTTGCCGTTTGGTTAGTCCACAGGAATGCTCTGGAGAACAAATTTATATTTGATAATGTCCAGCACTGACGTTATCAGAACTTTAAGCTTGGTGTAGGACAAGATAACTTTATGAACTTCTTGTTAAGAGGATTGCATACCAGAATAAGCCTTTTTCTAAATTATTTTTAATTTATTTTTGGAAACTGTAAGAAACAATAAATATACAAGGACCTAGCATAAATTCATGGAAATACGTCAGTAAAATTTTCCAGACCCTCTATAATTATAAACTTTATAGACATATTTCCATGAAATATACATATACATAAACAACAAATAATAGAATATTCATGCTAAGTCCTCGTACATTCCATTTGTTCCTAACAGTTTTCAAAATTAAATTAAAAAATAATTTAGAAAAAGGCTTATTCTGGTATGCAACCCTCTTAACCAAAAACTACCTGAGATTTAACAGACGTCGTTTAAATTCAGTTTTACTGAGATTTGTGCACTCCTAGACAGTTAAAAATATTTTCCCGAACTACATAATTCCAAAATACCATTACCCGCAACAATTATCTAGCGTGAAAGTTCACACAATTAACGACATTAATTAGCAAAACAAGTTTATTTTGACAAAAAATAAATCTCCGATCTTAAGATCCCAAAAGTTAACGGAATCTTTGTTTTTTGCGCTTCGGCTTCTCTGTTCCAGACTCTAAAATATCTTTAAACATTTCGGTTTTTTTCACACCTTTGTTATGCCAATCAATCCAATCTTTTTGCCTTCTTTTGTACATAGTTACTGCAAAAATGTTATTAATAATCGATCCAAACATGTTATCTGTCAGTTTGAATTCGTTTTGTGCCAAATCGTCCATGATGGGAATCTTTCCGTTAACGTCTGTACATTTCCATAGTTTTTCGATGCAGCGACTGCCATGTTTGTCACAGGCCAAACTGGTGAAATGGCCCTATGAAACAAAAACCGTTAATTAAAGCTAGATTGTACGGTTAACAAGATGATTTTTTTTTTCATTTTTTGTTTAAAGCGATCTGTAAAATTCAACTTGCCTTGAGTTTTTCTATTAGCAGGTTCTTCTTTGCTCTACTAACAGTTGCGCTGTCTGCAAATGCGTCCAACATGTGAGAACCGGATGCGTTGCAGAACACGCTTATGAGATCCTTGGCTTCCATCGCAAGCAAGCTTTCGGTTACCTGTGATTTAAAACGTTGGCGTAAGTTTCGGTTTGCACTCTGCGATTAAAAGTCGAAAATGTGCTACTTACGGCAAATGGTTTTTGAAACTTGAGCATGTTTTGAATTATCAGTGAACCGTGATAACTAAGTTTATCAAGTTTGCTCTTGTTTCGTTCGTCGGCAAATCCATCGTGGCGCATCCATCGAATTACCAGCGGAACGAATAACTCTTTTTTGCTTGGCTCCAAACACTGTAGCAACTCTCGCGTGTGCTGAACGAATTTTGCTTGACAGCATCCTAGTTTTGCGCAGGCAGACGATAAGGCCACTAGAACTCCCAAATGTCCCATATCTGTAATGTCGGACCAGCAGTTCTCAAGCTCGTCGAACATTTTTTCCAACTGAAAAAATGGCAAGATTGGAAAATTAGTTAAGAATTGAAAATTTTTCCATTTTGCGAATGTAATTTTTGACATCTAAATTATCTGTTCATAATTTACCTCGCCCTTTGATGGGCACCTTTGTAACAGTGTTTGAGCTACAAAATTGGCAAGAGGATGTATGCAAATCTCCTTTAGTTTTCCTTTCAGATGTTTGTCCCAGAAAGAAGAATACTGTTCAGGAGTAAATGCTTCGATGATTTTCTCGACCAACGGCGAATACACGCAGTTTGAAATCAGTTTCATCACGCTCGCGTCGGTATCGAATAATTTTGACGTTAGAAGTTCGACCAATTTGTGACAGGCTTCTGGATCGCATTTGCCTAAAACTAATATGGCAGTTTGGACTACGAGAGACGAACAGGATTCCGACAGTATGCCTACAAATTATAAACGATGGCTGTTAATATTTGCTTGATACGTAGATAAGGATCGAAAAATGCCTGTTTTCTTGAAATGCTCACCTTTAAGTTCTTCCTTTTTCATGAGATTAAAAATTAATTTTCTCAGGACTTTTAAAAACTTCTCTGGAACTTCTACTTTTTCTGGTGGCGACTTTTCTCCTGCAATAAACAGCATTTTAGTTTAGTAACAAATCAGTAACCCATTAAACAAACCATAACATTGCCCACAACTTGCCTTTTTTGAAATTTTTCTGTTGTTCTCGTGTTTTTTTGCTTTTTAATATTCGATCCGAAACTTTGCAGCCGCTTAAAATTTCCATTACTGTAATAATTACATGGCAAGACTGAGAGCATTTTAGCATTTCATCCATGTTTTCTCTAACAAGAATGCCAAATTTTCTAATTATTTGTACAAGCTTTTTGTGATCTTCGCTCTGAAAAATATTTGTTTATTCGTTAGTGTTTTAATAGATATAAAATGTATGAAAATATACTTTTTCTAAGTAGCCTCCATCTCGACTTACGGATGAGGTGACAAGTTTTGAACTTGTTTCCAATAAGGACTGCAAGACGTGGCTTCCGTGCGGGTGACTGGCAACGAAAGCGAACTTGTCTTGCACCTTTTCCAGAAAAAGTAAGAGCTGCTCTTCGTTAGCGTATTTCATCACGTTTTCAATAGAAAAACTCAACCTCTTGTGGCAAATTAACTGGAGTTCATAGTCTTTCATTGCGTTGAATACATTTCTAAAGAAGATTTCTGTAATACAAAAATCAGATTTTAATACAGCTAGGCATTCTGCAAAATTTGAAAAATGCAATGTAATTCAAGTGTGGCTATGCAATGTTAAATGCTCATACACCACTAGGGGGTGCTGAAACCTAAATAAATCTTATTATGACAGATAGTTACGTTCTATACAAATCTAGGAGCTATATCGTGTATCACACTTAGTTTTTATTATATTTAATTTGTGAATAATTAATGCAAATTGATTAAATTATTTCTCGATCACTCTGAAGCCTACCTTTGCCTTCCTCATCATCAAATTGGTCCTCTTTGATATCAAGCACGCTACAAAAATAGTCATAATTGCTTTTCTCTAATTCTTCAACATCAATAGTATCCTCTTGATGCATTTTTACTTTTAAAATCAGTGGAATTTAGTTGAAATTGTCAAAAATTCAAAACTTGCCCTTCAAAACTTGAAGCACATGGCGATACCCTTTAAACAAGATGTTACATAAAAAACGTTCCTCATGACTAAAAATTCAATATCAGCTAGTGCACGCTTAAAAAAATAACAATTCATGTAGTTTTCATTGAAACATGATTTTACGAAATTTGTATTCTACAATAAATTAAATATATCGAATAAATATTTTTAATAAATGTTATTTATTAACTTCTCCAATATTTAAGCCGTCAGCCGACAAGAGCTAAGCTGATTTGGAAATACTTTGAAACACGTTCATGTAAATCAATCGGCTTACGTTGTGTCGGCTGTCGGCGTGCTTGCTTGAACTAGTTCAGCCGACCATATTTCATAGGACATAGTCATATTCCATATTTTTTTGTCGGCGTTACATCAGTTTGAAATGTGCTTTGGTTTAGATGATGCAATTGTATTATTTGAGTGTTAATCATTTTCTTAGTTTATTCGTGGATTTACAATGGCTCTTAGATTTATAAATGCCGCTAAAAAATTCGAAAGACTTTTATGGAAAAGTGCGGTTCGTTCTCACTTGACATCCTCACAGGTAACATTACATAAGTGTTTGTATATAAACCCCCTTGAGGCAAACCGGATTATCAATTATATAAATAAACATAAAGTTTATACTATTTCAAAAACATGTATCGATACGTTGAATCTGTAATTGAATTCTCTAACATGCATTTTGGATTGTAAATCTAGATTCATCATGGATTGGAACTTTTAGAAAGTCACCCAGAACGACCAGCACAGTTGACTGCATTGCTAAGACAGTGGCGTTTATTATGTGAAAAACCACCTAAGGGCTTTGAGAAGTACTTTCCTAACTCCAAAAAAACTGGCACGGCAGCTGGAAATGCGGAAGCAGCCAAAAAACCTGAAGTAAAAGGTATAAACCGAATTATTAAAGGGTTTATATTGCAAGGGGCCCGACCTTCGATCAAGTGCATATTTTTGCTTGGATGAATTCTGGCTTAAAAAGTCTCTTTACTTTTATAAAGTTATAAGTATATATTTAAAAAAAACTGGCTCTTTGGCTATTTTCAGATAGATTTAATAATTTGTTTTTAGCGAGTGGTACGTGGGTGCATGCATGTGCGATTGTTGGTTGTGTTATTAATTATGATTTTGTTGATTTCTGCATGTACTTGAAAACCTGTACATACTTTGTTAAGTTATCAATTTATATGTACATGTACATGTTTTTTTTTTCATATTTGTAAATCACAAGGCTAGAGCCGTACACTTGCCCAGCAAAAAATGGTTTATAAAATCCAATTTCAAATCTTTCCTCGTACTTAGAGCCTCCAAAGGAATTTCCGTCTCTTTCGGCAAGTCCGAAAAAAGATGTCCCATCAAAGAGAACCCCCGATAACCCATGGCCGTTTGGAAGTTTCGGTGGAGGTTCGGGCGGCGGAAAGTAAGTCAAGAATTCTTTTTATGCTCGGAGCAAAATATGATAATCCTATAAACGAGAATTATTCATGTTCAGGGGACCCAAAAATCCATTTACATCGGACGACCAGAATCGATGGATGACAATTGCGCTAGTCAGTACTTTAGGGATTTTAGGAGCCTTGGCTTATAACGAAATGCGATATAAAGAAATAACTTGGAAGGAATTTTGCAATGGATTTCTAGGCAAAGGCATTGTAAGTTATCTATTTACATCCCATTCCATTACAGTTGCAGATTAAAAAATTGTTTTTACTTACTTTTGTATTGATTTGAGTTTTCGCAATTTGCACGGTTTTCAGGTTGAACGTCTAGAAGTTGTTAACAAGAAATGGGTGCGAGTAAAATTGCTTCCTGGAAACCAAATAGAGGGGACGGTAAGTGCGTTATTTTCAAGTTTTTCGATAATATCTAAATAATGCGCTTTCCTTAGTTTTGTTACATTACTTTTTTATTGTTTTTTTTTAGAATGTGTTATGGTTTAACATTGGAAGCGTAGATTCTTTCGAACGGAATCTCGAGAACGTCCAACTTGAAATGAATATCGAACCTCCGAATTTCGTACCGGTTATTTACAAAAGCGAAATGGATGGGTTAGATCCGTTTAATTATGTTTCATGCGCAGTTACGGTACAAAGTTGTTATGTATCCATTCCAATTGTCGGTTCTAACAAAAAATGTATCGCACAGTTCTAGTTTAGTTGGATTTCTACCAACAATTCTATTATTTGGATTCTTGTTTTGGATGATGCGGCGGTCTGCCGGCTTGATGGGCGGTGGAGCCGGAAAGCGAGGAGGTGGAATTTTCGGAATGGGTGAAAGCACCGCTAAGCTAATTAATTCCACTGACATTGGAGTGAAATTCAAGTGCGTTTGGAATTTTTGTTTTATTTGTGCATGCTGGCATCCAAGAAACTAATATAAACTTCTGTTTTTATTTTAAAAGGGACGTTGCTGGTTGCGAAGAGGCTAAAGTAGAGATTATGGAATTTGTCAACTTCCTTAAAAATCCTCAACAGTACCTCGATCTAGGTGCAAAGATTCCCAAAGGTGCCATATTGACTGGTCCTCCCGGCACGGGAAAAACCCTGCTTGCAAAAGCAACGGCAGGAGAAGCCAACGTGCCATTCATCACCGTCTCCGGGTCAGAATTTCTCGAAATGTTTGTTGGAGTTGGTCCTTCTAGGGTAAGTTTACTCCAAAATAATTATATTTTACGATTGTGTGATAAGCTCGAAATAATTTTTTGTCAGAGAGCTTGGTTGAAGTGAAATTTATTTATGAAATTTAGGTTCGAGATATGTTTTCAATGGCTCGGAAACATGCTCCATGCATCCTGTTCATTGACGAGATCGATGCGGTGGGCCGGAAACGTGGCGGTCGCAGTTTCGGAGGCCACAGCGAGCAGGAAAATACACTAAATCAACTTTTGGTCGAAATGGATGGTGAGGACTGTTTATTTTTTACCAAATCTTTTAATATTGAAGATTAAACTGCAACTAAATAACAAACTCCTGCAATTGTTTCTCTCAGGTTTTAACACCACGACCAATGTCGTCGTGCTGGCAGCAACGAATCGTATCGATATTTTAGACCACGCGCTTCTTAGACCTGGCCGCTTCGATCGGCAGATCTTCGTGCCTGCTCCAGATATCAAAGGAAGGTGCGTGGAAATAAAATTCAAAATAATTAACCAACATTGCGTTGTAATATAACATTGCTCAATAAATTTCAGTCCAATTTAAAGGTTTGTGAGGCCTTTATTCAAGACAACGTTTCATCAGGTCGTACTAAAATAATTACAATTAAGGAAAACAGCCAAAAGCATTCAGCATAATGCATCAATAAATAATATGGGGACATAGTTTTATAGTTGATGCCCAAATTGAAAATTGTTTCACTTATTTAGTTGCAATATTTTGAAAAGGCAACTGTAGTTGCTGTTTTTCCTTAATTGTTATTATTTTAGTACGACCTGATGAAGTCTCTGTAGAGACGAAACATTGTCGGGAATAAAGGCTTCACAAACCTTTAAATTGAACTGAGATTTATTGATAGATTTATACCACCGTACAGTCAAGAGGATGTTGTTAACATTATGCACATTGATGCCATTTTATTAAAAACTTCCCCAGGGCTTCAATATTTAAAGTGCATTTGAAAAGTCTGAAAACTTTATTGGATAAAAGTGATCTGGCTCGCAAAATGGCTGCTCTCACTCCTGGATTTACAGGTTTGTGGATTTATTTTTACGGATTTTTACTGTCCGATTAAAGGATCAATGATTGTAGCATACACACTTTGATGTTTTAGGTGCCGATATTGCGAACGTTTGCAACGAAGCTGCATTAATTGCTGCTCGGGATTTGAATGAAACCATCTTCATGAAACATTTCGAGCAGGCTATTGAAAGAGTGGTAGCAGGTAAGTTTAGTTTGAACTAACGGAATTTCATTATTATTGTAAATTGGCTCGGGCATTGCTTAAATCTAATAAAATCTAAATTGTACCAGCGAGTTCTCGTTCGCAAGCATCAGCTCGGGTTTTAAAAAGCATGTTCGGGTTTTATTCAAGGCATGGAGAAGAAAACAAACGTCCTGCAACCCGAAGAAAAGAAAACGGTGGCTTATCACGAGGCTGGTCATGCCGTTGCTGGGTGGTTTCTGGAATTCGCCGATCCTCTGCTTAAAGTGTCCATAATTCCTCGAGGCAAGGGGCTCGGTTATGCGCAATATTTACCCAAGGAACAATACTTGTACACTACGGAACAAGTGAGAATTGCCCGTATCTAATTTACCGCTTTGAAAGGCTTCCAAATCCGTGTTTTAAACTTGTTGTTTCTCACCTGAAAAAAGCTGTTGGATAGAATGTGCATGACCTTAGGAGGCAGGGTTTCGGAGGAAATATTTTTTGGGCGCATCACGACTGGCGCCCAAGACGATTTGCAGAAAGTGACTCAAAGCGCATATGCCCAGGTTAGCCTCCCTTCTGCATTAGAACGATAGCGATGTGAAGTAACCGTCGGTTAACAAACGCTATAATTGTGTTTGTAATTTGCAGGTGGTGCATTTCGGAATGAATAATAAGGTGGGCAACGTTTCCTTCGACATGCCTCAACCCGGTGAAATGGTCATGGACAAGCCGTACAGCGAAGCCACCGCACAGTTAATCGATTCGGAAGTCAGAATTCTCATCGATAACGCCTATAAGCGGACGCACGCTTTGCTAACGAAACAGAAGGAAAACGTAGAAAAGGCAAGTTAAAAATGTTAAACTTTTGTATATCAACGTACCTTAAAATGACTATTGGCCTGGGTTTATTCGAGACTTGGGGGTCATTTCAGACCTAGGGTTTATTAAAAATAACAGAAACTTACCAGAAACAAGCATCTACAGTACTGGCTATTTTATTTGCCCGATATCTCAATAATAAGGGAAATCCCCTACACACTGCACGAAGCTGTGGGGAAATGTGAGGCGCGTGCACTTTGGGAATTTCCCTAACTTCCGGGTTTATTCGAGACTGGGGATTATTTTAGGCCGGGTTTAATAGTTTTTATGGTAAACATATACAGCTAAACCTGTAAATAGCGCACACCATTGGGATAGAACCATAAGGTGGTCTACTTGGAAGGAGAGTGCTATTTGCAGGTTCAGGTGGTTGATCTGTGCCGACTGAGGGATCACTACTTCCAGGTAGTGCGTTATATAGAGGGACACTGTTTACTGGTTTTGCTGTATTATTCAGTATGAATGTTGCCATAAACATCCTATACGTACAATGTTGCCATTTTCTAAATAAATTATTTCAATGATTTTATTTCAGGTGGCTAAACGTCTTTTAGAAAAAGAAATACTGAGTAGAGACGATATGATCGAACTACTCGGTCCTAGGCCGTTCAAAGAGAAATCCACTTACGAAGAATTTGTAGAGGGAACCGGGTCGTTCGAAGAAGACACGGCACTTCCTAAGGGACTTGAGGGCTGGAACAAAACCGCCGAGGAAAAAGTCGATGACGCCAAGGAAAAGAGCGAAAAAGAAGTTACCAGTTCATCCTAGCATGGCAGTTAGATTTTGAAAGTTTTAAGCACAACAGCGAGGTAAATCGGCTTAATTTTTTTTCTTAATTGGGAGTCGTAAAATAGATTTATTATTTAAACTGAAGTGAATTTTATTGCGTTTGTAGTTGAATTTAGTGGCTGAGCTGTCCAATCAGTCAAATTTGCAGATTAAATAACAAAAGTAATTTTTTACACATCTGTTTATCCCAAGCATAAAAATTCCCAGAAAATATCGAATAAGACGGTTGCAAGTAATGGTCACAATCCCGATACTTTATTACTTCTACTTATTCTAAAAGGGTGACAATTGGAAGACATGTTTATTTCATTATCTTCCGAGCTATGCATCGGAAGATTTTGGTGGAAATGTTTGCTGCATCTCGTGGGTTAAATTCTCAATTCTTCGAGAAATTCGATCAAGTTCTCGTTTATCGTAATCAGTGCGGCGAGAATACGAGGTGCCAACACCACAGCGGTTTGTTTCACATGCGTAACTTGTGGTGCGACCATTTCCCTGTAAGCTTTCATGCAACATACGATAGCCATTATGTAGCAAACGTTTCCATGTGGTCCTTTAACTCCATATATATCAAAACACAAATGGTCCCGTTATTACATGGTGTACGCGCTACATCACAAATTCTACAGGCAGTTGTCTTACGGTTAAGGATTTTTAAAGATATAGTCAAGTTTTCGTTTGTACAATGATCCGTTATGCTAATTCGGCACCAACTAGACTACTCGAATAATGAACTTTTCGGTGAGATGACTCAAAAATGGGGTAGCCAGCAATGGAAGGATGGCAAAGTAATTGAAAAGAAATGCTTGTCGAGTCTGGTAATTTCCTGCTGAGGTTTTGGTTTTCTGATATCAACCTCCCCAATGCAATAGTACGTGCTTAACAAACAACATGGTCAGTTGAAGTCAATTGGGAACACATTTGTCCAACGATATTCAAACGTCAATAAATGCACTGCGTGCCTCGTAAAACAACTTTCATGTTTTATACCTTATGGGAAAGACTCAGAGATGCATGAAAAGGCACTAATATCACGTTACGAAGTGAAATATTTTCAAGGCAAAGTTATCAGAACTCAAATTCGGTCATAGAAAATTTGCATTTGAAGAGGAGACTGATAGAGAGCGTAATCTTATGCGCCGTTTTCAACTGACCACCTTGATTGTTAGCATTTCCAAAAGCAAATAACATATTTCTTATGGAACCTTGACAATGGAATGAAAAGTGAAATGTCGAGAGAACACCTTCATATTTTAAGTGTGTGTACTTTCAATATTGATCGGCACAGATGATTTGCAATTATCAAACTATGCTCGCTCAAGGTTCCATAAATTAGTCCGAATTTTATGTCTTGTTTGTTTGTTTGGTGATTTTTTACGTTGGCCTATTTCTGCACACGAGGGCTAAACACCAATGCCAGGGAAAAGGCCTCCTTCACCTCCCAGGAAATTTTGCCTACGAGGGGGGACTTCCACCCCCTCACGAGGGGTCTTTAACGTGCAGAGAGCAAGGGGGATCTACACGGAACCTCGTTTTAAATTCTCATTCAAAAAAGCCGCCACTTTGGGAGTTTCGCACTTTCGAAAAATTCTCACAGACCTCAACCAGGGATCGAACCCCACACCCTAGGATCGAGAGGCAAGCACAATTTTGTCTTCCCCGATAAGATAGTTTTCAGCAAGCACGCCTATTATATCACGAGTTGAAAACTGGTTCTATGGTTGTGACTACCCCACAATCATCAATGTGCCACATGCAAATATAAATGCAATTCACGACAACTCCTAATATCAATTCTTACTTGATGCACACAATTAAATCACACTTTGAAAGTTTCAAAACAGTTATACGAGATTATATGCTTGCATTGAATATATCTTTTTTTGCATAATTTGGTTGCGATAGGAACCTTTTTGCCACATTTGTTCCCTCCAGCACTAAAAAACAACTCCCAAACGAAACGAATTTCTAATCATGACATCGAAATAAGTATTGCTTTGTAATGAATCGGACTGCTACCGAATGCGTGACCGAATGAATCGTGACATCGAACGAAGGCTAGCGTAACCTGATCGACATTGTGGCTAAAGATTCGAGGGGATACAAATTGTTTTCTGGTGTCTAGTTCAGGAATGTGACCGATGACGTCAAGTTGCATGTATCCTGTACATTTATTTCAATGGTCGAACTACGAGCGCCACGCTCGAGTCTCTCTGTACATCCGCTCGATGTTCTCCCTCAACATTTTCACTTGACCTGTAAAAAGATATAAACGTTAACATCGCACGGAGAAATCGAACTTATCCTCCAACGTAAAGCCGGCCACACACGAGGCAATTTATCGGCCGAAATAAATTGCTTCAAATTTCCAGACAATTTATTCCGAAGAGCAAATTTCAATTTTAGCCGCATGTGAAGCACCAAATTTCGGAATTCCCTATCAAAATCCTGCAATTATCTCTTTGTCGACAGCACTGATCGATACAGAAAATGGGAAATGTAATCTAGTGACATGCACGTGAGATTTTCTTGATTCTTGATTGGTCGGGGAAACTGAAATAAATTTCCTGAATTGAATATTATTCCATTCTGGAAATAAATTGCAATTTCCAGGCGAGAAATTTTCATCTTGACACACACCGAAATTCAACGATACTTTATTTCTAGAATTTATGTCGGGCAAGATATTGCCTCGTGTGTGGCCAGCTTTAGTGAGATTACCTGGTCGCAAGTTGGCAATTGTGGACTGTTTGCGTAGAAACTCTAGACAGAGTTCACGACTGAGACCAAATGCGTGCATATTGCAGGTGAAGGAGCTGGAAGTAATTTGGAATCGTTATTCGTGTATGTTGGACGTGAGAAAAACTCGTTCTTTGAGCGTTATGCTAACCCCAACTGTCCGAACGTGATATTTTCTTGAAATTGCTTTTCGTCTGTGACTTCCTCGGGACTGTATTGTTCGAGATCTTCCCTCGTCGCAACCGGTTTGTGAGCGCGTTCGCACTGGACCGCGTCGAAGAAGGCGGCATTCCAGAAGCGCAACGACTGCCAAATGGGCTGCTCTTTTAGATATAAATATAGAAATTCTTTGTAGGGTTCACAACCGGGTACGGCCACTGTAACGGGTGTAAAAAAATGTAATGTCAAAAATTTGCCAACAAAGATTTCTGCAGATGTTTAAACTTTTCCGCAACCTTCGTGATAAAAGGTGAAACACATGTTCATCAGGGATTTGGCCGGCGTGTAATCATCGGCTTCTGCACATTCGAAAAGGCAAATGGCGAAGTATTGCACGAGGCTGTAAAACGTGGATTCGCCCACTTTCTTGTTATTCACACGCTGAGTGTTGACGTAGCGAGAAAACCAAAGACGTCCAACTTCGGTCTTTATTTCGGATAAAAAATTCTCAGAGTTAACAATCATGCCCGTGTATATCAACGAATAAGTGACTATTAGCATGCCTTAGTACTCGATACCAGCTCCCAAGTCAGGGTATTTAGCCGTGCAATTTTCATGCGGAAGGGATTTATCGGCTTGGTAAACTGCATGCAACAGGAGGTCGACAAAACAAACGTTCCCTGCGTGTACCGTATCACTATATAACTACCAGATACATTATCAAGAGCATACCCGACAAAGTTCACCAAATTTTGCTTTTTCTTCTAGAGTTATACCAGTACTTGAAAACCCAAAAATGACAGAAGCATACAAATGAGATGGAAGAAAAAAAAGAGAAAAAAATGAGTTAAGTACAATCGTTCGCATTTATCTGTTTCAGGAATTTAATAAGACCAGCGCAATCGGTTTCTTGTGTCGTACAATTCATCTTTTAACTGGTTATTCAAAGTCTAGAAACAGATAAAGGGAACCGCATAAACGTTTCAAAATGCGAATACTTGTTCTGAAAGAGCTTCTCCACAAACTGCTTCATGAAATCCATGCATTCGGCAGTGCTTTCGTCCGCTTGGCTATCGTAGCTCAAACTCGAAGTCCAAGACAGCAGCGATCCCTCGGACGCCGAATGTCCCATGCTTGAGGATTCGACGCTGGTGTTCGTTGCCGTGCAGGTTTCGTTTAGCTCCGGCTCAGAAGCGGATTCGGCGCTGCTAATCGCATCCGAATGCACTGTCGAGTCTGACTCAAACGTTTTGGTTCGGGGTTTGCGGTGCGGTTTGTCCAACGCAGCTAGTTTCGACTTGGATAAATCCGATTTCGACTTGTGCGGATGTCTGCTGCTGTGGCGTAACGACGGCTGGTGGATCCGGTGTTTGGGAAACTCGTCGCATTTGGACCATTTCTGGGTGCTCGCTATGCCTCGGCTACAGGAACTGCTGGCCACGCTACCCCCGACGTAAAGATCGGAAGCGGTGGATGATGAACCGCCAAAATCTCCTCCGCTGTCGCGCTGCCGGTTCTTGGCGTATGCTTCAAAAATCGAATCGTCGTCGTCGTCTCCGTCGTCCCCGTTATCTTCGTCGTCGTCTAGGTCTAAACTCAGCGCCGCATTCAGCTTGCAATGTAGTTCCGTGATGAAATCGTTACCCGAATTAAGGACGTTGCGAAACAAGTTGGATTTGGATTTGCAGGCGTCGCCGGATTCCTTGTTTCGGTGTTCCGGCGGTATTTTACCGTGTATCTCGCCTCTGTTGGATTGCAGCATTCCACCCCAGAAATCAACCATCTTGATTTCTATGTTAAAAAATGATTTCAGCACTTGAAAATTGGGGATGGGAAATTTCGGCAAATGTTGGGTTATGTTAGATCAGGATTCCTAGATAAATTTTCAGAAAAATGGTAAATATAATTTTTTTTTACTATAGTAACGTGTATTCTGAATGAACATCAATTAGTACTTTTTAATCTTAATTTTGGACAAATTTTAATGATGAAGTGAAATGGATGCAATTTTTTTTTCTAATTTGGAATAAACACCTGAATATATATTATGCCACCTGAGCAAATAAAGCCGACTTGTCAAGATCGAAGGTAATGTATTTATTATTCAAAATGCATATTATATTTAAAATGTTTTTATGCATTTTGTTTCCATTGAAAATATACCAATGATAATATGATATGTTGGCAGCATTTTAATATGTGATTTTTTTAAAACTTACCTGTATTCTGGTGATAAGAATTATAGGATCACGAAGATTACCAGAAAGAGAGGATGGTTAAATGTAGGTCATACGTAATCAGGAAACGCCTTCCTTGGCCTCTAAATCAAGGGTCATTACATAAGGTCTGTCTGACATCATTCTTTTAGATTTATATCATACGTATTTAATTACGAATGATTTTTAACTATTAATTGATAGAAAAGGTCCTTATTAATAATTAAAATATACGTGATTTTAATTTCACTATTTTAGTAAAATCAGATCATGGTAAAACGCTCGTGGTAAAATCATGGTTCAAATTGGTCGCGCGTTCGGATATTCAGAATTAGCTAACATTAGGCAATAAAATTCTTGATTGTTATTGAGTCGCAGGCTACTATTCTTACTATACTTTACATAAAATAATTTAGATGGAATAAATGAGCGTAAACAATAAACATAATATGTGTTTAGAAGATATTTTATAATTAAATAAACATACTGAGATATTTAGCAATCGATCTCTGGATAAATGCGTGTCAGAAAATAGAAGAGAATGTAAAATCCGAATTTGGCTCATTTTCTTGGCCTAGAACATTATCATATGAATAGACCAATGAGAAGTAGTGCTATTGTGTTCTGCTACATATTTTAATTTCATTTCCGTTAACGGTTGAATGTGTGAGTGGGAATCATGGTTGATCGTGTTGACAACGCACCTAGTCGACACGAAAAAAGTCTAGGATTATTAACGACGAAATTCGTGTCTCTTCTTCAAGAGGCCAAAGATGGAGTTCTTGATCTTAAAGTGGTAAGCGTCCTACAACTGCAATTTAGTGCATCAACTAGGCCTAGCGTGGAAGGCGTGGGTAACTCAAATTTACCCCAGCACCTCCACGTTTGAAAAGAGGTCACGCTAGTATAGTTTATTAAAATATATTAATTTATCATGTTTTAGGCTGCGGATACTTTGGCTGTGCGTCAGAAGAGGCGAATTTACGACATCACTAACGTATTGGAAGGCATTGGTCTGATTGAAAAGAAATCAAAAAATAGCATTCAATGGAAGTAAGGCAATCTTGGACAGTTTGCTCACAAGGGCATTTCCCCACCCTAGCTTAATCCCATATTTCATGTTGTGGAATTGTCTGGTCACATTTGCTCTAGGACATGTGTTCACAAGGACGTTTATCCACACTAAATTTAATTTCATTCATCCAATTCTAGGACATATTACTCACAAGTATATTTCTCAATGCCAAATTAATCCAAATTTCAGAAAATGTGACATTGTCAGGCTACCATGTCCCTAGGACGTTTCTCACACCAAATCGAATTTAAATTGATCCAAAGTTTACAAAAATGGTGTCTGGTCACCATGGCTCTTGGACAGTTGCTCACAAGGATGTTTCCCCCCACACCAAATTTAATTTAAATAAATTCAAATTTGGGTGGGTAAATATCTGGTATGGTTCTAGGCCTTGTTGCTCACAAGGATGTTTCCCTGCATTTGAGAGAAAATGTCCGATCATATTGTGCGTAACAAAATTGGAATCAACTAGTTCCTCATTACAATTTTGTGTTGTTTAACAGAGGTGCCGGCCCAGGTTGCAATACTCAGGAAGTATCGGACAGACTCGAAGACCTCAAAATCGAAATAGACGAATTGATTAAAATAGAGGATGAACTAGATAAGCATAGATCATGGATTCAACAGAGCATCTGTAACATCACTGAAGATTCTGGAAACACTCCATTGGCTTACGTCAAGCATGAAGACATCTGCCAGTGTTTCAGAGGAGAAACGTTGCTTACAGTACAAGCCCCATCCGGGACTCATTTGGATGTTCCACATCCAGAAACAACCGTAAGCGTTCCTACCACAAAATACGTAACGTTATCCAAGATTTGGCCTTTTCTAACGTGCTCAAAACCACTAGGTACCTGGTAAACCAAAGCAATATCAGATCCATTTAAAAAGTCACACTGGTCCAATCTACGTGCTTTTAGTTAACAAGGATTCGGAAGAGGAATCACCAACCGTCATCGAAGTCCCACCTGCAACGAAAGAATCAGAAGTGGGCATTGCCTCTGTTGAATTGGATTACTGGATTCGTCACTTTCATAATAATAACCTTTAAAACTACAATTTAGGATGTAACGGAAGAGGTTTCCAAAGAACCCGAGCCTGTTGAAATGGATGTTGTTACAGAGTTCGTCGTTGAGCCTGATCCGATCGAGGAGCCAAAGAAAGAAGCGCAGCAGGCACCCAAACCTTCCCAGATTACGACAAGGTCGGCCGTAAAGTTGCAACAAATGCAACAGCAGCAACCGGAACCTAAAAATACGAGGCAGGCAGCATCGAAAGTCATTACTCGAAGTGCTGGGGCCCAGGTTATAATTTATTGCGTAATTCAGTGTCAGAAGAAGATATGTTGGAAGCACATGCCTCAATTAAACTGTTTTATTGTTCTAACTTAGGAACCCATGGACATTAGTCCAGTTTCGTCTCCGCCGGCCACAAGGCGGCAATCGCCGAGAAAAGCTACCCAACATCAACAGCATCCTCCATTGAAATCCTCACTCAACAAGTCCGATTTGCCTTCTGAAAAAACCTCCGCCGACTCTACCGTCTTGGAGGCACCTTTAAATCCTAAAATAAGCAGTATTAAATGCAACACAGGTGCGTGTCGAATTTTATCGCTAGAGATAATTAGCTTTCGCTTAAAGCGAGGTATCAAAAGGTGTTCAATTCTAATTTGTGGCATGTGGAATTTATTTTTGTTTGTTTTTTTGCGGACCCTGTAGCAGATGTTTTAAAGGGAATTTCTTCCGAAATCATTTTCGATCCTTATCAGGGTACGCAAATTATAGCCCTTGTGATTAACTGTCCGTGCTTTCTTTCTTCTTTCAGTAGTAATCTAGGATTTTGCATGGCTTTTATATTCTTAAAGCTGCTTTTTATTCAAAAGCTTTCCGCAAAAAATTCTAGAGAAATGTAGTGTCTTGCGATTCAATCGTTGAGCATGTTTTATTTTGTTCCTTTGCAGATTCCGAAGATTTCTTTGAAGATCTGATGGCTGAAGACAGTATGCATTTTATTTTTCTTAAAAAATGTTATTCAAATTGCTAGATGCCGAAGTAATCGCATTTTGCAATTTCGTTTTTTTTTTTTTTAGTGTTTGCTCCTCTACTTCGATTAAGCCCGCCACCGTCCGAACGAGATTATTACTTCAATTTGGATGAAAACGAAGGTCTATGCGATCTCTTTGATATTCCATTACTGCAATCCACTATGTAAACGAAATTTTAGAAACTTTTCGCGCACTGTTTTCATTCCCAGCATCACCTGAGGCTATCATGATTGTTAGTATATTGACACATTTGCATCTGATTTTTATTTGGCATTGCTTCAGAATTTTTGAACATAGTTTTATGTAAATTTTTTACAAGTGTCTTATTTCATTCATGATGATGTATGATCTTTGACGCGAGAATGCAATGCTTTTTAGGTTATTGCATCGAAAATAACCTGAATGAAAGTTTGAAACTCGGATCATGATTCCCACCGTGATATATAGATTTAAAGAGTCATTAAATATTCATCGTCATACACTTATCGTCTACGATCTGTCTGTACGTGTTGAATTTTAATTTTGGAATATTTCGCTAATTTAAGAAAGTTAGAATGCAGGATTATTGTGCGAAGAATGTTCCGCATGTCCAAGTTAACCTAACATAACCGAACCCAAATTTTGCATACCGTAAGTTTTCTAACCCGTGTTTAAACTTGCACCTCCTGGAGCCGGCCCTTATTGGAAAATTTACAATTTATTATAAAATAATAAGGTGCTTGGAGTTCTCAATGCGTGGAAATGTGTGGTCATTGAATTTTGCACGTTATTTGCCTTTATTAAATATTCTTTATTGAGATGTTAATGAAATATAAGTTTTACCGACTGCATTTTATGCTTATTAAATGCCTTCGTTAATTCTAATTATAATATTTTATAATTTTTCTACACATTTGATTTTTATGAAATCTTTTATATGAGTACACGAGGTAAAGCCATTGTTAGGGATTAAAGCAATTTATTTGGGGAATTATCTCCCCATTAACGTAGTAAAATACAATGCTTCGATTGGTTCCTGGTTTTTAACTCCACTATTATTTTGAAAATGCATGATCGTCATTGGCTCTAGCCATGGAAAAAGGCGGGGCATTTTATCACTATTATTTGGCAGCACTGCTGCAAATCGAGATAACCATTAACCACTGTGCAATGTGCATTAACCATTTTGGAAATTTGGAAGCCATTGCGACTGTCGCTATTTATCGTTGATCATCAATAAGTTTGTAATTATTGGTATTTCATTGCAATAACGATGTTAACATTTGTGGATTTTGAATTCTAAGAAGAGCTTGAAACTGTTGGTAAGCATTAGAAAAGAAAAAAAAACGCGAAAATAAACTGCATATTCACCGGTACCAGTTGAGTGCATTTTCCCGTTGGTTTGTCGCCATGCTTTCGTTGGTGCACACTGCACAATGGAATGGCGGCCATGTTCTTACAGATGTTTTAAGGAATTTTGTTTGCATGGTTAGTTGTTTTACGGATGTCAGCAAAGACGATAAATTGTTTAAAAAATGCGCAGTTTTTATTTTTTTTATGGTTATTATAATGATTTCGTAGACTAAGCTCTTTGATAAATTAGGTTTAGGCGCTAAATATTCTATGGTAGGCTATCTATGGTTTCAAGGACGAAGTAGGCCTATTTCTGCATTTGTTTGTAAATGTACTTTCGTTCATGTTTGGATTTAACTAATTTTTACAATGGCATGGCAAGTGGATACTTGTTTTCATGCAAAACCTTATTATCTGCACTGTACAGGCTATCCGAAAAATTCTTTAAAATGAGATTTTTGTGGTTTTTTTTCGGCATGTTTGGTAAAAAAAAATTGGAAAAGTTCTTATGCCTATCGGCAAAATGTGCTAGTTTATTCACAATATAAGAGGTAAACTGTTGTTTATTCAAAAGAAAGCTACGCTACTGCTGCTTCTGTTGCCACATTTTTAGACATGTACCTCTGGTTATCAGGCTTTGAATACAGAAATAACTAGGCCTACACCGAAACAGTCGTCTTCAAATCAAATGTCTGACACCACCAATGTGTTTTGCCAACATAAATAAACCTGGGAGGAAAGGAAATGGCAAGCGAGCAGAGCTTTTTGCTTGATGGAAGTGAGGAAATTACTTGAGGTTGGTGGAAATTTTCAAAGTAGCAGCTCTTTCTTATGAGAGTTTAAACCGAGGTTCTGGATATCCCTCTTGCACTTCTGCACGTTAAATATCCATCAAAAGGGTGTAGAAGTCCCCCTCGTAGACAAAATTTCCAGGGAGGCGTTGGTGTTTAGCCCTCATGTTGCAAAATTGGCCAACGTTAGAAATATTAAACAAACAAATGTCCAGACTTTCTAAATAAATTCTTTCCTCCCGCTTCATCTACATTTACTAGAATTGAGCCACTAATCGTGTTCTTAACGTTACTTTGCATTGCGGTCAAAGCAGTTATCCCCAGACAGCTATGGCAATTGTAACCAACCTTTGGTCGCCACATTATTTTTGGCGCGTCTTAATTTGTGTATGCCAGAAGCTATTCTTGGGTAATGATCAACAAGTTTGCTAAACTGAATCAAAATTGTCTTCCACACCAAGCGGATTATATATCAACTTATGTTGTACTGGCAATTATAACTGTAACTGATATGGAGTTGTTATAGCAAGTTTATAGTTGGTTCTTACTCTTATTGATTTTATTAAGAGAAATGCACTCAAATGGATTCTGAAAGTTTTGCACATGTCTGTAGTTAACCAGTTAATCTTGAAGGAAATATGTGCAAACTTTTTAAAATGGCGCTATCTGATTGGCTGGACTTCCTGCTATGGACTTAAGGGATTTTACTATAGAAAAATGAAGTTTTTACTGGGAATTGTCATTTGGACATAGCAGGACCAAATGACTATACCTGAGCGTGCATGTATATGCAGAGTTCTCCAGAATAATATTAGGAATGACATTGGATAAAATACTGCAAAATTTCATACAGGAGAAACATGTTTGTATTTTAAGCAAAATCAAGTCAACGACTCTGGACATGCCTTTGACATAGGCCTACATGTATTTCTTATTCGTTGGAGCATGTTTGGAAATTCGTGTCTAAATTACACTAAAGCTTTGTGCTTTGCAATATTCAATTCTATTCATTACCCTGCAGTCACCAGGGCCAGATTTTTAAGGGGAAGAGTATACGGTCGTGGCCGCTTTTTGGGGCACTATCCCGGCATCCGCCTATATGGGCGATTAAGGGACGTTGTGGGAAACCACACCCAGGATAGCCGACCGGGGTTCAAACCCGGGCCTCCCGAGTTCAAGGAGTTAAGCATAACCACTAAGCCAACCTTGTTGGTAATAGTCATGATGGAAAATTGGTTCATCTGTATCCACCTATTATTGGCAAGCCTA
Source organism: Xestoiulus laeticollis (assembly GCA_034698905.1). Lineage (NCBI taxonomy): Eukaryota > Metazoa > Arthropoda > Diplopoda > Julida > Julidae > Xestoiulus > Xestoiulus laeticollis. Next base: position 15,594 of record JAQGCC010000156.1, on the reverse strand, counting down.
TGTGTGTTGTGTGACATGATAGAGCTAGTTACCTTGAAGCGAGGATTCAATATTTTAAAATTAATGGCAAAAGGCGGTTTAAACATAATGTTATGAATGGAATTATTGTTATTTGCAATAACAGATTGTCACTAGTTAAGTTTTACAATTATCTACACATAGCGTTAGACAAGGATGTAAACTTCAAAGAAGCTACTCGATGTCATCACCGGATACTACTATTGCACCTATTAGTATGTTTCTACATCATAAGTTGGACAAATGCTCATGATTCTGAGGGTTGGTTCATGAAAAACGTTTAAAGTCACGATCAAAAATCATGTTCAGTGTGGATTTGCTATCGGAATTGGCCAGGAATAATCACATCACTCACTAAATATGTAGGTCATAGGATGGCAGTGCTTTGAGATAGTTTTAAAAAAAAATAATTAAAAAAGAAAGTTTCAGTATTCACTATTTGGAAATTTGCCACCAGTGAAATGCACAATGATGACTGAACAAGGTGTGCATTTTACAAGCTCTTCATAAAATAAATGGTCTGAATTTCGCTCATTACATCAATTTACAGCGTAGGATGTGACGCTAGGATGTTAGAGTCGTCTTCAAAATTGGTTTATAAAAAGTTATCAACTGGTCTTCTATATGATGTTTGGCAATGTACGAGCAACTAAATTGGTATTATTATGTAGGACCATAACACTGTTTGACCAAGTACTAATGTGTACCAAATAGATCTACCGATGATTTCAAATGCAAGCAAAAATTTCAAATAAGTAAATTTAAAACTAAACTAAAAGTAATCACTATGTGCAATTTTTGGTAATGAGATAATCACTTGCTATAGCAGCCGCCTATGCTTAAACCAACCTATTTGTCCCTATACTGGTGCAAATAATCGGCACAGCCCTAGTATCAAGTTTCATCAGGTGGTTGTTTGGTAGTTCAATCAAAAATAATTTGCAAAATGAAATTTTTTGATTGCCTGAGATAGATTATGAATGTTTTGAATAGACTTCCCTTCATAAACACAGTTGCAGGCTACAAGTGTCTCCATGCACTGAAAAGTGATTGGAGTGAAGGGAACATAATAATTAAATTCAAAATCAGTGCCTCTCGATCCAAGGGTGTGAGGTTAGATCCCCGGTCGAGGTCAGAGGGAATTTTTCGAAAGGGCGAAATTTCCAAAGTGAAGGCATTTTCGAATGAGTTTAAACCGAGGTTCCGTGTAGATCCACTTTGCTCTCTGCACGTTAAAGACCCCTCGAGTGGGGGTGGAGCTCCCCCTTTGTAGGCAAAATTCCCAGGGAGGCGAAAGAGGCCCTTTCCCTGGCTTTGGTGTTTAACCCTCGTGTGCAAAAAATTGGCCAGCGTAAAAAAATGACCAAACAAACAATTCAAAATCAGAAATATACGATGCACCGACTATATAGGATTTGGTCCATAGGTAGGATTAGCATTGAATTTAAGTGCCGACCTTCCTAAAAGAGTTTAATATTCACTATCATGACTTTAGAGATTTGGCATCATCAGTGTAGTTAAAATTAAAAAAAAAAAAAACTAATCCACGCTTTTGGTTAAACAGCATTTTTTTTCAAAAGTTTTCTTATTAAATTTTACTGAAAAAATGGTAGATTTTAAAGGGCTAAAGCAATGCAATAAAGGACAGAGTAAAAATAATCAAATTGATGCAAAATTTATTATAAGAATGATTTTAAGAATTAAAACGTATGCTTATGAGTTGATGATTTTGTTACCCATCACAATTCTGTTGCATCGCTTTGGCTTTAATTTGTATAAGTCTAGTTTATCATTTGCTATATACATGTCCCGTTTTGTACGATCATTTCTACAGATTGGAAAAACCAAACGAACTCCGGTGTTAAAGACTATCGGTTAGCACGGAACATTTTCCCGACGCTCTGTGTCAAGCCTCCAACATGAGTGTAATCATTCGTCTCCAAGGATTGCCTTGGTCGGCAAACGCGTTAGACATTCGTCGCTATTTTCAAGGTTTAGGAATCCCCGAAGGTGGGGTCCATATCGTCGGAGGCAATGATGGGGATGCCTTCATTGCATTCTCCACAGACGAAGATGCTCGGCAAGCCATGTTGATAGACACTGGCCGAATCAAGGATTCTCGCGTTAATCTCATGCTCAGCAGCCGCACAGAAATGCAAAAAGTTATCGAGGCAGCCCGCACCAGAAATCTCATGTTACAGGGAGCTATGCCTGCGGGCGGCACCATGGGGGCATCGCAGTCGGCGCAAGCTTCGGTCACCATTCCTTCCGGTAACATGGGCTCCACGATGGGAATGTCTTCGGTGCCGAACCCGATACACATGATGCAGTCCAACGATGTTCAGCAACTCAATATGGCCCCTCAGCAGATGGCGTACGGCAACCGGATGGGAATGCCCATGCATGCGCAGATGCCCCAGCAGCAGATCCAAGCGGCATCACCCATGCAGCAATTTCCGGCGATGCCGATGCAGCCCATGGACTATGGGAATTCTATCGACATGAGAGGCAAGCACCAGATGATGGAAATGAACATGATGGCACCGATGGACATGCAGAATTCTTCGATGCAAGAACTGGCAATGAGCAACGAGGGATCCAGGAAGGGTAGCACGTCCGACCGGGACAGGCGCGACAGAGACAAGGACAGGGAACGCACGAGAGATGATAGGGACAGGGACCGAGACCGTGACAGGGACCAAAGAGGAAGGCGACGGGAAAGGAGTCGAAGCCCGAGAAGGCGATCCTCCAGGGAGAGGGAGCGCGACAGGGAACGTTATCGGGACAGGGAACCCCAGCGCACTTTGCCTCACGGAAGACCGATGGAACCAACTAACAACATGGCAGACTCTGGAACCCGGTCGTTAGGTTCGGATAGACAGTTTGGCGACGCTGCTCCTGTAGGGAGAGAAACCTTCTCGAAGGATATCGACTCTCGGCGGGCCGGGCCAGATGACATGATGGGAATGCGGATGCCCATTGAGGAATCTCCGTCTAGGCACTCCTCTAACGCTTTATCCGTAAGATCGCCGTTTGAGAATGGACGCAATAGCGTGAATAAGGACAAGGAGGATCGCTTCAAAGGAGATTCCTCGATGCGCGAACCCATTGGGGCTTCTGACAGAGAGACTACGGGGAGAACAGCTACCGGAAGGATCAGTCGCTGGGATGACGGCAACGACGGGTTCAACAAATTTCCCGCTCCGGAAAACAGGATGCCAGACCGTAACGCTAATTCCGACATGGGTGGGAATCCCGGCTGGGACCGTGGCCGACGACCCATGAATGGACCGCTGCTAGGCAATCAGCCGGGTGACTTTGATACCATGGGCGGACGTCGCTCGTCCGCCTCGTTTAACGCCGGCGGACCCAGAGGGGGATTATGCGTCATGCTTCAAGGACTGAATTTCAACGTCGTGCCGGTTCAGGTACGCGATTTTTTTATCGGGCTGAGCATTCCCAACGATGGCATCGTGATGCCGGTTGACGAGCGGGGACGCCGCTTACCGGTCGCGCTAATCCGCTTCTCCAACGAGAGGGACAGGGAATTGGCCCTAAACCGGCCCGGCAAGCAGTTCCTCGGAGATAGCATGGTGGAAATCGTACCCTGCTCAGAGGAGCAGTTTCTGGAGGCGGAAAGGTCGGCGGGTCCTTCTGGGCCTTCACCATCGCGGAGGCCTTTCGATGAACCCAGGAAGGACGTTTCCGATACGTGCATTCTCTTGAAAGGACTCCCGTACGGCTGCCGCGAGGGAGACGTGGTACGCTTCTTCGAGAATTTCCATCTCAACGACGTCATCGTGGAGTACGATAACAGGGGCAGAGCCATCGGCACGGGTTTCGTGGAGTTTGCAAATCTTGCAGACACCAAACTGGCATTGGGACTCACCGGGAGAAAAATTGCGCACCGCTACATAGACTTGCTCCCCACCACCAAAGAATCGATGGCAACTGCGAGAATGCAGTCTGGCGGACTACCGAACATTAGAGGCGGCGATGCACGCAACAACAATAATAATCCGAACGGTGGCCGAGGCGGATTCAACGAGGGGCCCTTTAAAGATAACTTTGACAGGGATCAACCCATGTTCGATTGCTGCAAAGTCATGGGCCTACCTTTGGATGCTACCGACCGGGACCTTTTGGATTTCTTCTCCCCAATGCAAGTTCTACCCGTCGCCATCCACATGATGTTGGACACCAACGGCCAACCGTCTGGAATGGCCTTTTGCGAATTTGCAAATCCGCACGATTGCAAGCAAGGCCTCCAACAGAATGGCGCTCCCATGCATCCCGGTTCCAGATTTCATTTGCACGTCAAGCCCGTCCCGAGGCGGGAAATCGAGCACACTCTCGGATCCATGGGTACGTCGGCGCCTCAAGCGGGCCACCCGCGAGGGGACGATGGACTTGCGCTGTCTCGCTCTTCAGAACCATTCCGGGGTCAAAATTCACCCAACATGCCACCCAATCAGCAGTTCAACCAAGGGCCGCCGCAGGGGCCGGGACGCCCGTTTCAGGACCGTCATCCCGCGGATCGCCGGGCTCCGTCGCCACCGATGAACCGCGGTCCGATGCGTCCTGGGAATCACGTGACGGTGGAATCTTTTGGTCGACCGGGTTGCGTCGTGGAGGCGGTCAATCTGCCCTACAGATCGTCGGTGGAGGACATTTTGGATTTCTTTCAGGTAACGATTTGCAGTCAGCTTTTAACACTTGTCTTATTGCAATTTTCAAACGTGTCCGTGTTATGTGTGTGCCATTTTGTACGGTTTTGGCCGTTTCGAGAACCGGCGGCATTGCACCGTGCAAGTTTCGGAATTGGGATTTTTAAGGTGTCGTAGGTTAGGTTTCTGCAAAGTGGTTGTCAATGGACTCGCGGTGGTCGTTTAGGTGCGTACCGATATTTTATTAGGATTGATTCGTCACTCGAGGTGGCAAAATTGGGAAAATTTACGGTTTTGCACTAGGCAACGAATAGCAATTCTGAATAGTAAAGTTTTGGAAGTACTGTACCGGATGTCCAACGACAAACCTATATCAAAATTACATGTTCCAAAAAAAATAGATGCATACACCAGCGTTAAGGATCCTCTCGAAACCGGGTGTTTCGCAAACCATATTTGGCTTTTAGTTAATTTTTTTCGACATTGATTCGAGGGTAAAAATTCAGTTAACTTTCCCACTTCTGCAGCAGCAGGCTTAAAAGCTGGTTTGCAGGTGTGATGAGGTCGGTCTGGTACTGCTGACATAACATCTGCCGTAGAGTTTTTCGACCTGTAGTTGCATCTGCGGAATGAGAAGGATGCCAGGTACTTCGATAAAAATTATCAAATAAAGCTATTAACTCGTTTAATCCGCAAAAAAGCCCATTGCGCGTGCAACTTCTGGAAGCACATTGGACAACCACTCCACTGCATTGATCGAGAAACCTGCGTTTGTTTTACTCACTCGTCTTCTTCTTCAAATTTAGGGATTCAGCTTAACGAAGGATTGCGTTATTCGAAGGTTTAACGAGAAAGGCATGCCGACCGGAGATGCCCGAATTGCCTTTCAATGCCCCGAAGATGCCCAAGCAGCCATTCGACAGTTGGACAAAACATCGCTTTACGGAAGAAATGTGGCTTTACATCTAGTTTAAATGTAGCGTTCCCCCGCGCCAACCCAACCCTATGATTTAGCGATTAGTTTATACAAAGAGTCAATTACCTTGTTTAGAATTCAAAATTGGCAGGAATCTGTGGACACGCCAAGTGCCCGTACCTCGAAAAGAATCTTAGATACGAGGTAGGTGATTGGATTGATTTTTTTTACTATTCTTCGAAAGTTTCACATAACTTTATGCGACTCGAAGAACAGCGTTTAAGGAAATTTTATTTTCATTTCAAGTTCACGAATTTTTTCCTAAAAGTTGTTTTCCTAAAAGCAGCTTCATCCCTGTGAACATATGCTTGTAGTAGACATTTATCCTTGATTTATCCTATTACCGTTTTTTGTTCTCATCATCATATTTTTACTAGTTTTCGAGTGCCAACCGTGATGCAATACTTTGCGTGAAATGTATTTTTTTCCACCGATCGAACTTGTAACTACGTTAACTGGCACTGGTTTCTGATCACTCGAAATGTTCGTAAAGTTTTGCCCGTTTCATATCAAAATGGGAATTCATTTGTTGTAATTGTCGTTTGAATGTATTAATTCAAATAAAAAAAACTTTTCCAGCATTTTTGTGAAGCTAATTCAAAGGCGCAACCTTTTTATACGATATGTACCGAATAAAATCTTGCGGTTCTCTAAATCTTCAACAGCTCAACCAGGAAATTAGCAAATAATTGATATTTCAGGTATCTTTGTTTTGAATTTCTTCTGTTAAAAACATAAATGCTGTTCTGATAAGCAGGTGTGCGCTATTTATACATGTGATGAGCTAAAAAGGATTGGCTTTGAAGTGTTGAGTGATGACATAATTAATGGGGATGAGTCTGATGGCCTCGTAGGTGTGAGTGCAAATGTGCAAGGATTTTATTTTTGTATCACCCTGTATAATGCAAAACTTGCATTGAATGGATTTACCTCGAGGGTAGTTCATAAATGATGAACAATGTTGTCCAAATTCATTTTAAATTGAGGCTCATTACCCTCTGGAGCAAGCCCTATAATGAACCTGTAAGGGGCTGTCCATAAATGAAGTCATGCGATTTTGGCGGATTTTTGTTTCCCCCCCCCTATATCACACTTTTAGTCACAGAAAGTCAGAGCCCCCTCAAATATGACGTCACAAAGCTCTCACCCCCCCATTTGAAAACTGGTTATTGTCATTCATCTATATGTATAATGTGGGACTGCACTCTGATATTGCAGGAGAAAACATGTATTAAAAAGGAAGCAATGGAAAACTGAAATTTGCAAAATTATTTTGATCAAACTTGTTATTTAAAGTAGCGCATTTTGATTTTTTGATGTGACGTCACATTTCTTAACAGCTCCCTCTCGTCACACATCACAAATGTGTGACCCCTCCCCTAGTGCATGGCGTCATTTATGGACTGCCCCTATAGGGCTTGTACCAGAGGGCAATGAGCTTTATAAATCGATGCAAATCTGATGTAGTTCTGATTCTTTTAAAACGCACGTGAAATAGCTGGATTTGAACTTTAACCCCTGTCTTTCGTTACGATTTATTTTACTTGAAATTTGAATAACTTGTCTAGACACGTTTTTGAAATTGCCAATCACCCATTAAAATCCGATTTAATGTTTTAAGACAGCATTATAAACTCGTGTCATAAAGTTAATCAAGTGTTCTTCCGTCTGTAGGTTACATCTTAATATGTCTGGACTTAAGCTTGACTTTGGTTTGTTTCTATTTGAAAAATGTACTAGATTATAAAATATCCATTAAAAGTTATTGTTTCTAAAAAAAATGAATTGGTCACGTCGTTGTTATTATTATGATTTAATAGACCAGTTTAATGCACATTTGGCATTATAGATGTACATGTATTGTAGAGAGGATTCAAAGATGTGAGTCATAGATAAGAAGTGGCTTTTATGAAGATGTATCATTCAGCAATACATGATGTCATACATATATTTAAACGTGCTAAATATACAGTATTTAAAGTATATAGTGGGTTGATAAAGATTACAAAATTATGGGTGACCCATGGTACTAAATTTGGTGTACTTTTTACTCTCAACTACTTATCTGCAAACCCGTAATTATACATCACAAATGGCCCTTTGTTTCCTATTTACTAAAGCAAGGAAATTTCTCTCATATTTGCAACCCTTGAACTTGATTTAAAATCTTTATACAGTGTATGTAGGAGTTTAAAGTTCTTTTTGTTTTAGAAGCAAATTCCATTGTCTAAAGCCCCTTCCATGACGATACCCATGTCATTGGGTAAAGGCCCTACTCGAAAAACATTTTTAACTTCCCGTTTTTATTAAATGGTGGATTAAAACCATTAAAATAATTCAATTTTTGTCATTCTTTTAAGTGAATACACAAATGTACTTATTAAAATGGTCATTTTAACTTAATGTTATACATGTACATTATATTGTAAAATTTTCTGAAGCAAGACGCCATCTTGAAGCAATTTCCCATACTAAAAATCCCTACTAATTTATTTCAATTATATTCAATAAATAAATTTCTAATACATGTATATGGTTCACATAATCTTGTTAACTTTATCTACAAATACAATACAACCTCACATACATTACAACATATTTAAAATCATTTAAAAAATGAAAGTTATCGTTTAGGCCTAATTCAAGTTTCAAATATACATTATCCTGGTCAAAAATTCCGAAGAAAACAATATAGAAATTATATTGGTCTTTATTGATTTTTAATCATTCTATTGACTGGATGATAAAATGAATTGAATAGATCATTGGATAATATATTTAATTAAATTAAAACAGTTGAAACCAATATGATTTTTTTATGATCCTATTGTCAATGCTATAGAAACATCTGGCCAATTATAATGTTTTTGACCAGGGTGTCGTTCCCTGTATGATAATAAGTACCTGTATACATAGACCACTTTTTCATAAATTGGTTTTAGTGTATACGTGTATGTTTTCCTTCATACAAATTTTCGTATACAGTGACCACCTGTACAAATGTATGCCTATTCATGCAGTGAACGAATTTTTTCATTTTTTTGGGGGGTGTTCACCTTTAGCAGGTTTTACTCTACAGTATAACCTGGTAAAGTGACCACTTTTCATATTAAAATTGGTTATAGTGCATATTGTGTATTTTCCTTAAAAATTCTCTGCATAGTGACCACCCGTATACAAATTTGCCCGTTTTTGGATCATTGGATGGTCACCCTTAGCATGTTTTACTGTTCAGTATAACCTCGTAAAGTGACCACTTTTCATAAATTGGTTATACTGCATACGTGTGCTTTGCTGAAAAATTCTCTGTATAGTGACCACCCGCATACAAATTTGCCTGTTTTTGGATGGTCACCTTAAGCAGGTTTTACTGTACTTTATTTATGGTTCCCGCCATTTTTACACGTTTTATGGAAGACCCCCGTAGCCGCAGTTTCAATACGTGTTTCCAGTGCACTTTTCCAACATACTAGGATGCATAAAATGGACTTTAAACTTTTAAAGATGCATTTTCCCCCCTTAGCCTCTCCCTCCCGAATCTAATTGAAAAGATTAGCTTTAGATTGTATTTTTTTTGTACTGGGTTTCCGAGGGATGCTGAGTTTCAGAGCACGCCGTCTTGAGGCTCCCCCTGGTGGTGTCCTTGCAGCCACCAAGCCGGAGCAAATTTCATCATCACGCGAGAGACGCCACCTGTTAAGCGATAAATACGCATGCGCGGCGTATCTCGCTGAATGGGAGCATCCCACATTTCGAGAAGAGAACGGTGGTTGTTGGTACGCGGCTTGGGCTGGTCGTCCGTCGACGTAGGAAAAAAAAAGCTTTTTTGTGATAGAAAACGAGATGGCTCGTCGGAAAAATCATCATGCCAAGTCGACAGAATGTAAGTGGAATCGTTTCGATTTATTTTCGTCCTGTTTCGTTAGCTTTTTAACCCAAACTCGGACTTGCTAATGGAGGGTCCGAGAGGAAAACTTCTCAATGTGTTGGAATGGCGGATGCTAACATCGTCCCATTGGTGGTCTCGTGTGATTACAGCATCTTGGGGAGGATGATTTTACAAAATATTTCAACTTTTTATCTTTTTTAAAAATTTACTACGATGTTTTATTTTGAGTGATGGTGGCATCAGACTAGCATCGCACGTACGTGAAAAACAATTTGTATCTCATGGTTACCTGCACAATATTAACCAGATCACACATAGGAGTATATAAGCCTACTGTTGTTGATGCAGGTGGTTTAAAACATTGTTTAAATTTTTTTAAAGAACTATACTTTTGCATTTTTTGTATTCACGTGAATCTGAATTGTTTTTTAAACACTTGTTCAGACATCAATTTTCTAATAAAATTGACAATGGGATTTAGTTTTGGGTGAAAATAAACACAAATAGTATATGACTGATGGACGTTGTGTTGATGACTTAAATTCGTGTCAAAATATACGAGTAAGGCGTAGGTTGTGAAACTTTTTTCCTTTACTTCCCCATCTCCTCCCACATTTTATTTGTTCGCCTTTAAAAGTACAACAAGTTTTGACTGGACTTTGGTCTACATCAGATGATGTCTACAAACAGGATACAAAGTTCCACCTGAAATCACTCTCGCATCTGCAAAAAACATTACTTTTTTTTTTTTAAAAAAAAAAGTTTGCTTTTTACAAAAAACGTGTTCATTGTTTTTTAGAAAGGTACCGAGATTTTAATGACGCATCTTTGAATCTTAATGCCTTGTTACACCAAGATGATGGTCCGTTTTAATAATGTGAAATTAACCTTGTTTGTGTCTTTATTAACTTTACTTGTAATTGTTTGCGATAAATACATCGGATTGTGTGTTGTAGTCGAGAGAATAACAAGTACATGTACGTGGCTTGAACTCTGGACTCTAGGACTATACGGTATAGGGGAAGAGGGAGACATGTGCAGGTTTTAAACAATTATTTGGTGTGCTTTATTCGGTGCCCCACGTGTATTTACACTTTATGCAAAAGTATGAAAAAATGGCATGATTTAAAGATGGCGACAGCAAACGCCCTTTAAAAGATCGTTTGGGACTGTTCACCTCCTGTACACGAAATAACATAAGTAGGCCATATCATAAGTACCCATTTTTCCGGTTACCAATAATCCCACCTCACTAAACCTAAAAGGACACACCAGCCAGCGTGCCCCAATTAACTGCAATCTTGAAATACCCCATTGTTACTGATGCCAAATTAGCCAATTGGACACCAAATAATTTCACCAGTTTATTGAAAACTTTTTCCAAATCCTGAATACGATTCTTGCAGAAACTTTCTACAGTGTCCCAAGTTTCTGGCTATGAGAACCCACCATTATTTCTCAGACGGAAGGAAGTAAACTTGATTAATTCTCATGACGATGACGCCTTCGAAAAATGCCATTCCTGTGTCTTATCTCTGCGTGATACGATTTTCGTTTCTACTCGTACGGCTTTTTATTTTTTTTTCCCCATTCGTTGTGCGGTGGATTTTAATGAGATCATGACGTGGTTTATATGTATTTGTTCAGCCTGCGCGAACATAAGTTAGGGTAAGGTAGGAGAAAGGACAGGTTCTAGCAAATTCTACCTTTGCAGAGAAAGAGAGAGAGAGAGGAGGGAGGATGATGAAAATCATGAAGAATGGTGTATGCACTTTACCATGCTTTTTTCATTCTTTGTCTACCTCCAGGTTTTTTCTTCCACTTCTTCCTCCTTTATGTTTGGCCATCTCACCTGCCTGCTTACTTTTATCTCCTGGTACCTGCTCGAGAACCTGTACCGGCCTGAATTGCTTTACCTGCAAAGTTCTCAAGAGAAGGGAACCGCCATTTTGGATAAATTATCAAGATTTCTAGGTATACGTTGATGATAAAGACTCGAAAACCTACCAAGGTGTCTCTAAGGACACGTTGTTTTTTTGAATCTTGACACCGAGATCGTGATGGCATTGCCCACCTAGAGATAAAATCTGATTGATTGGAAATAGTGCTGTTTGTTATTTTCTATCCGATCTTGTGCAACTCTTTTTTCGTCATTATCAGACATATATAGTTGCTAATTGTTCTTGGTTTAATCAGACGGTTATCAAAGTGGTGATGGGAGCATCATTGAGCGGCTAGACCTTGGTGACTTTTGACTTTTGAACTTTGATCCGCTCCCTGGCATGTCCGGAAGACATGATGACTGGATTTTAAGCAACGGTCACAGGCCTATGACTTAGTAAAGGTTGGCCTACATTACTTTTTGACTGTAATAATAATGATGGCTGTTTAGAAACTCACTAGTCTATCTTTACCATGATGTCAGTTTGGAGTTAAGGACCTATGATAATCTCAGCTAAATCCATGTTTACACATTAATTATATCCTACATTGTCTGCCATCAGTGGTTGGTGCTGTTTTTACCAATCCGATTTTATTTTTGTAGACTTAGACCTGCCACTGATAAAGGAATGACACGATTATCGTTCAATAAAATACGAAATCTATAAAGTCGTTATCCGAAAAGACCTTTTCTGTTTGTCATTTATTTCCTTCTCTTTTACCTGACGTTGTACCTTTGTCCCCTCCTCCTCCTCCTCTTCCTCCTTGGCTCTACAAGGGATTTTCCCCCCTACCACCATCCATTTCTTTAAATTGGGATTTTTCTGAGTTATGTTTTATTGAATTATGTTGATTGGATGGCCTGCACCGTTGCAGGTCGCCCATATATATTTTTGTGTTTGCAGCACACACCGTTTCTTTGCCTTTCCAATGGCTACATAGATAGAGTCGGAGTGACAACGATTGTTACTATGGTAACTGTGGCAACTGTTTTGGCACACATCCAGATACAGTCAACTCATATCTAATAAATGTGAACAGAAAGTCATCCTGGCCAAGCCGAATCAACGAGCCGTGCCAACACATGCATGCTACATAACAACAATTATGCCGTGCATAAAGCCAGTGCAGTTTTTTTTTGTTAGCTCATCTGCATTGGACCTCCCTCCATCTCCCCCCTTTTTTTATCCTCCTCCTCCTCCTCCTCCGTGCATAAATGGCGATTGCTACGGCTTTCTAATTGATCTCATTCTCATGCTGCCAGCATCAAATTCACCTGTGTGTGTCTACTAATAATAAGCGTTGATGCTGGGCGCTTTTTGCATGGCCGCACTTTGGCTTGGCCGCTGACGATGAAATTGGCACGGTTTTCTGGTTGCTCCGTTTCCTTCCAACAACCTCCTTCTCCTCCCATATCCACTCTCTGGTGCTAACAATTCTTTATTATGCAAGCAACTGGGCGTTTTCTTTTCATCGCAATTCAGTTCATTCTACTCTTGTATATACCTCTGATCATGGCCCTCTTTTTTTTAATCATTTTTTTTTTAACCCGCCATCGCTATTGCTGCAGATGCAGTCATCTTGTCTGCAGTGAGCTTTATAGGAGTTCAAAGCGAATCCTACTTTAGGATGGAAAAGCTAACTTCTTCTTCTTCACGTTGCTTGGGCAACTTTTCAAACTGTTCTTGGAAAGTTCCCGCTGAAGTAGGCACACCTAAACAAAAATACACTTCACATATCCTCACTAGTTTAAAGCCGCGGTGTATGAGTAGCCTACCGTTGCTAATTATGCAACATGTCTGGTTGAGCATGTTCTTATTGGAGGATCTCACAATAGACTCAGTGTTATTATTGAAGGATTCCTGCCATAGTTCCATGGAATAAAATCTCATTGATAGTGGAGTTTCATTTGTTCCCATTGATAGTGGAGTCTCATTTGGTCCCATTGATAGTGGAGTCTCATTTGGTCCCATTGATATATTGGAGTCTCATTTAGTACCATTGCATTTCATTTAGTCTCACATAATTGGTCCACTGCTTTTCTCATTAAGCCTCATTTGGTCCCATTGCTTCTCTCATTTAGTCTCATTAGTAGGTCCCATAATCCCATTATTATTTTTTCATATCCTCTTTGGATTTTTTTTTTTAATTCATGATTTGTGATTTTGACGACGAAAAGCGTTCCTGGTATGTAGAAGCAGAATCTTGTGAAAGGGGGAAAACTGTACCAGGAAAGGTCAGATACATTCCTGTTCAACGAGTACTCTTAAGGTTTTGATTTCAAAAGCCACATGCACGCAAAAGAATTGCTTCTACAGCAAACTGCAGTGAAGCACTTTGATTCTGTGGTTGTGATGCAAGGAGTGGGTGGTGGTGCTGATTAATTGAAGAAGAGTTCAATAAATTAATTTATCTTCCCAATCCTAATGTAGCTGATATACAGGCTATGAAATCCTTGCAGAGACTCGGTTCCAATTGACAAGAGCAAGAAGTACAGTTTGGCCATCAGCCATTGGCAGTCTTTCTAATTATTAATTTTTTTGCACATCTGCTGAAATTGCTTTTCGAATACCATTCGATCGTGTCAAGAGCTGTTATTTTTGTATACAAGAAACTCTTGGTAAATTATCGACAAATGATGCTTTTGGGGGATGAAATAGGTCACAGTGGTTGGACAGAACATGAAAATGGTACCAGCCCCGTTTATCAGTGCGCTTCAGCTACGGAAGGGCGAGATTAAATTTGGTTTTCTTAAATGATGCACGATTGCCAAAAAATGTTTTTGATGTGATTTTTTTTTTTCCCGGTCGCGGTCCCATTTCGATGCTTCGTTGAGTTTTCATCGTCTATGGGCGTTCAATGTGACTTTGCGGAAGGCGTGTTTCATAATCTCTTTTTTTTTATTTTATTTTTTTGAAAAGGCGAATTTCAACTGTATCGACATGTGATTTCCTTGCCCGTTTCACGGCCTTCGGACGTAGAAAATAATGCTTCTTACTCAATGCCTACCTTCATCAAGCTCGTGCTAATAATGGCAGAGATATGTGACACATCTTGGAAAGATACGAGTCACTGGCGGAATGATTAGTAATCGCTCGCTGCTTATATATGAAGTTATAATACAGGCCTCGATAACTCATTGTTTAAAAATCTCCCCAATTTCCCATTTACGGTACCTGCCTGTACCCGCCTGCAGACTCTCTGTATAACACTTGGGTGAACATGGATTGTATAGAGTAGATAAGGTATGATCTCTCGGTGGGAACTGCTTGAATTGCTCATCTGATGATGTGTCATTTTAATAGTTTGCAATTCTAAATTATACCCAGCCTGACTTTTGGAATACTTTTGTGTTGTACCTTATAAGAGGGTTGCATACCAGAATGAATTATTTTTTAATTTAATTTTGGAAACTGTTAGGAAGAAATGAAATGTACGAGGACCTAGCATAAATATTCTATTATTTGTTTAAATGTTTTGTTTATGTATATGTATATTCCATTTCGTGGAAATATTGTAAAGTTTATAATTGTAGAGGGTCTGGTAAACTTTTCGGACATACAGTGTATTTCCATGAAATGGAATATACATGTAACAAAATTTAAACAAATATTAGAATGCTATAGCGCCTCGTAAATTTCAGTTGTTCCTATCAGTTTCCAAAATCAAATAAAAAAATAATTTAGAAAAAAAAAGGCTTATTCTGGTATGCAATCCTCTCAAACTTGTACGAACGGGTTTGGTGATTCCAACATGGCCGCGCCCTTTTTAATCCAGAAGTGGTCCTATACTGAAATAAGGTGTAATATACATGAACAGTATTTTAAACGTGAATGATTACTACTTATGTCATTTTAACAGTAATTTCTAAGCACTTTTTCCAGTTCAGCATCCCTTAAATTTAATTGGCATGAGCCTTTAGCAACTTGCTTGATGTTTCCAACATGGCCGCGCCCTTTATAATACAGGAGTAGCCTAGATTTTTTTTGATCCAATATTTGGAATAATTTGTAATATAGGGTTTTACATTAGGGACTTACAAACGACGTCTTCCGAAAATTGCTTACACTTTTAAAGTCGTAGTAGTTTTCCTTCTCATTTGT